>JAPMOB010222440.1:0-15098 GCA_029875015.1 Lepomis gibbosus | reverse complement strand
CACACACACACACACACACACACACACACACACACACACACACACACACAGTTATGGAATGTTTGTGATGTTCAAACACATAAAGAGACCAGAGCACAAGACAAAATTACACCTTTGAACTATTCACTTTTCTGATCAGGTTTCTTCACAGGCACACCCCTCCAATTAGCCTTTTTTCTCTTTTTCTTCTCACACCCATTTCTCCACTGCACACCAAAGATTTACATTTCTCTGACTGCTGAGTCGGAAACTTCTCTGCGGCAAATGCTCAAGTTTTAACAAGACAACATCAAAGGCACATTTTAGTGTTGATAAAAACAAAAAGAATATGGAGTGAATAAGTGATGGTGCTCATAAATGCATTTTCCACCATTTTTTTTCACACACAAGGTTAACCTAACCAACATGTGTCAGGTGATTTGTGCAACAGTGTAAATACATTCGATACCATTTCACGAAAGTTGCACAAAGGATTAGTGACATTAATATTCTAATTAAAAAAACATAATATTTACAATGTATGCAAATGTTTTGTTCGTTTAGGGATCTCTCCATAAAGAGAGATGCAAATGTATAAAACGCACAAGAAGATCTCTTATTTTGTAGGAGCTTCTTTTCTTTTTTCCTGTAATCTGTGAGGTGAAGTGCTTCTCTATAGTGAGGTATTTGTCTTTGTGATTGGGTCAGTGTGAAAGGCTGTGTTGAGTCAGATTACATCTTTAATTTCTGTATACACAAATGCTCTGTGAGTGAAGTGTTTGCCTACTGTGTGTGTTTTTAATTTATGCTTGAATGTGTATGTAAAGCCCTCCTGCTCCATACCTGCAGTGCTGCAGGTGTGTGTGTGTGTGTGTGTGTGTGTGTGTGTGTGTGGGCGCCGATCTGTGCGTTTGTGAGTCCCACAGTGTCAACGGGCACTTTAGAGTCTGTACACTCATCTGATCCGGCTTGGCGAGCAGACAGAATAATAAGGTTGTGTTGTAGGACAAAAAAACAATAAGCTCCTTCAAACTCCCTCTCTCTGTGACGGGGCAGTCCCACCGGAGACAAACTGCAACCACCAAGACCGAACACCAAAATATTTCCTTGTTTTTTTTCCTCCTTCGCCCCCCCCCCCCACCAATCCCCTTCCCTATGATGCAGTTAAAGTTCCCGGGGGACCATTACTTTAGCTGGAGTGTAAAATGGCCTAGGAGATTAATGCTTTTTCTGCATTACCTGGTGGCAGGGGAGAAGCAATGGATACAGTGTACAGATCCTGCAGATACTTTTTAATCTGGGAGAGAGAGCTCTCTGATCCAAGCCAGCAGCGGGATTGAAAAAAGTTAATGTGAAAAGAGAGGGGAGGGGCAAGAAGGCAAAGACAAGGAAGTAACACAAAGACAGAAGGGTTGACAGAAAGATTAAGATGTGTGGTTGTATTTTTAATTAGTACCACTGGAAAGGAAAGTTAAATGTATGACTTTGGGTTATGCTTTATCACAGGAGGGGTTTTCAATCTAATGAAAAGACTTTGACTTTTGATTTGGCTCCAACACTCATCGTGCTGCAGCACCTGGACCAGCCATCTCTCCCTGAGCACCAAACTGTGGCTGAGGGGCCACTGCCCATAAACAACAATAAGCTCACAGTCCGTGTCCACGCTAAGGAGCCGGAGCCAGAGGAAGCAGATGCTTTCAAATTTCAATGACAAACTCATTGGTTTAGTAGCAAAATGCAAATAAAATACCAAAAAAACTCATGGATCCAGCTTATAGTGTCCCTTGTAGTCCATTGTGGCGCTGCCAGTGACCTTGTGCATAAGGTTTGAGCTAAATTTAAATCTTTTGTTTATTGGAGAAAAAAATATGCCCCTTGAGAAGAAACGTCCCTTTAGCTTTTAAGCACCTGAGGATGCAGAGCAGAGTGTCGTGATTAATATTCAGGAGATGCAGCATCAGCACACTTGCTCTGTTGTAACTGTAGTGGTAGAAAAAAATGTAGGTTGCGTAATGCCGGTTTCACACACAACGTGATGCAAGCGTTGGGCGTGGCATGATAGCAGACGAGGTCAATGTGAAGACGCGGAGGGACGTGATTTCCTGCCATATGACCAAGCGAAAAATTGTGTGCAATGCTCCATCGCGTGAGTTAAAAATTTTCAACCTGAGCATGAAATTCCTGTAAAGCTGTGTCACAAAAGCTTTTCAGCATTTAGACAGTCCGGACGTCACTGACTGTTCTCAGAGTGTTGTTTGTAGAGGAGACGGACACCAGACAGAACCTCTGCTTGCCGAAAACCAGCTGCTGAGCCAAAGGGAGCTTTGGAGGAGAAAGTCGGAGGCGGCACCAGAGCTTTTGGACAAAGAAACAATCGGACTGGATTCTGCTCTGATAACCACTTTAACGGTGGGAGGAGCTCAAAGTTAATTGCTTTTATTAAATTAACTTTTTACTAAAAATTTTCGAGATTAAAACTGTGATTTCTTTTCACGCTTCTCAGAGAGATACTGTGTTTCTGGCCCTGAATGTTGTTACTTTAGCTGCCAGAGCTCTGACTCCTTAAAATTCATGCAAACCAGAGAAACCAGGAGATTGCTTGTAGAAAGTTTAGATAATATTTGTCTGTCACTTGATTCCAGCTAATGCTTTACTTCGCTAGGAAATAAGTTAGCATAGCCCTGAATGATCCAAACTCCATCCAGAAAATTAAAATTTTTCTCGATAAAGCTGATGCAACATTAAAATTCGCGTTGGATGTGAAACTGGCATAAGACAGAAACTACACACCTCACATCTCAACAATTGAGCTTCCGATTTCCGAAAATCTGGACTACTGGCTGGAAAGATTCTCTTCCTATGTGAAGAAATCGCGTTGTATTTTCCGCAAAATCTATTGGTTTACATAGACTGTGACGTTCATGAGCCCTCCTAAGCCTCCTGCCTATTAAATCTAAACTCCGAACTACACGCAGCAACAACACTGCAGCTAACACCCAAAAACAACCGGCTCACAGCACAACGCAGCAACAACTCTCCATGTTAGGAGAAAAAAACAACAAAAAAGTTTTATGTGCTGAAGCCCATCAGGCCAAACGAGAATCAGATGTCGGGAGAAAACATTGGGGTCAACATCAGAAAAGCACTTGAGTCATGGAGAGTTTCCCAGAGTTTCCAGCATTTTGTGTGATGCTGTGTCTTGTCATGTGTCTGTTTTAGCCGATCCCATGTGCTTGTTCATTAGTTCGATCATGCGGAAGAGCCCA
Source organism: Lepomis gibbosus (assembly GCA_029875015.1). Taxonomy (NCBI): domain Eukaryota; kingdom Metazoa; phylum Chordata; class Actinopteri; order Centrarchiformes; family Centrarchidae; genus Lepomis; species Lepomis gibbosus. The sequence continues at coordinate 11,853 of JAPMOB010222440.1, read as the reverse complement.
CCTGGAAACGTAGTGGTTACAATCTGAAACCTCACCACTAGAGGCCACTGAAAACTACCCATAGCCCCTTTAATATTATTGTTGTTCCACACAGCTCTGACAACAACTGCACTCATCCGTGTCAAACTACGAATCTGCAGCAAGTCATATGAATGAAGGGGTAATACTGGCTATGTCGGATATTACTAGAACTGAATCTGTAGCGTGTTCTGACATTTTTATATTGATTTAAATGGTTTAATTTTCTGTGAAACCCTATAAAGACAGAGACTGCATTGGGAAAAACTTTCAAACAATTTGAAAGATTTTTAGTTGCATTCCATAAAATATTGGATATTGGATTAAATATCCAAAGTGTGCAAGACATGAGTCATAAGATTGATATATCTTTTCTCCTCTGTAATCAACTAGAAAAATCACATCTGAAAAAACTCTATTCTCTATTAATCTATAGATTGCATTGTGTAATACTGCTGCATATGTGATCCAGAGGTTTGTGCCTGTTAGATTCTATGGAATGCCACCCATCTGTTCCCATATCATTTTTATGTTTATGGGTCTCTTTGATGAACCTGCTATAAAAGTTCAGTGAATCTGCCATTATGGTAAGGGCTTGGTGAGCTGTGGATGAACAGTACTGACTTTAGCTGCAGTCAAATTAAATGCTAATAATTCTAAAGTGCTACTCACAGGGGACCGGTACTGCAACAGGACCTTGTAGTGGCCTGGAGTCTGTGATGGAGGTCTACACAGGACGGAAAACGTACCTGAATCAGACCAGCATAAATGAAGAGAGCTTATCTGAATGGGATGTAATGACAGGCAGACCTGATGCAAACTGAACCAAGGAAAAATAGAATAGATTCAAAGTGTGGGTGACAAAAAAAAGACCAAAAAGAAAGAACACGCACATTTGTGGTTGGAGGTGATGGGGAGTTTGCTTAGAATCATGACATATTGACACACAGATCCAAGACATGTGGTAATACAACAGAACCTTAATATAATTTGGGTCCAGTCCAACTTGTCCCTTATGGAGTCTAAGTTACTAGGATCTGAGTGGACGTGTGAAGACCTCACACAAAGTGATAGAAATAATAGCAACAATATTATCAAACTCCTGCAGTTAGTGGACAATAACCTACCACAGTACTTAACACTACTTAAATCAAGGATGTGCTCAGATATTTTGGGAGCAGGGGCTCAAGGGAAAAAAGGGAACTTCTCACAATTATTTATTAATTTAAAAGAAAACACAACTCTAGACTTCCTTAACAATTTATTTTAATTCCCTCACACTTACGCAATTGCTTGATATTCAACAGATTTCAACACAGTTATCAGTTCACACAGAGAGCATGTGCGCGCACACAGAAAAAATTGTTTTAAGCCCTCCACCTGTTGGCATCTGTAGATTGGCCCATTCACAGGGGCCAATGTCTCCCTGCGCTTTTTGTTCAAAATGTGCAGAGGGAAACAAACACGCAGCCCACCAATTGAAAGAAATGGAGACTACTGACAGAGCTAATCAGGGATCCAACCATCATTTTTAAATGATCAAACTTATTTGCAGAGCCCTGACCTACAGCATTAATAACTCAACACAATGGCGGAAATACTGCTAAATACTCAGCATTTCCATAGAACTTCATTAAACTCTTGAAACTCTGTTTCAACACAGTAGTTTTTAATATATATCAAACCCCCAAGACCCTGTACGCAGGTTAAGCCATTGATGATGGCTGGATGGATGGATGGACATATCAAACCTGCGTGATGACGATAGCGCCGTTTCAGCAATACACTACAACATCGAAGCACCAGCAGTCCCGGTGAGCGTACCCCATCCTCGCTGTTGCAGAGCTGAGCGACGTAATCCCCGACCACACCAGCAGCTCCGCTGTGCCCCCCGCAAGTATGTCGCTGTCAATGCTGCAGAGCCCCGCTCAGCACTGTTCTCTACTGTATTTATTAATTCTGAACGTGTCGAATGTTAAAATTGTACCAAACGCGACACTGCACTCCCTTGAGTCTGCAGCAACACACCGCCACGTTTGAAGTCGATTGGGTGAACAGTTACTGACATAATCGATATACAAACACACAGACAGACCAAGGTTTTTAGCATTAAGGAAGAGAAACAAGACAATGAAAACTAGAAATGAAAAAACATTGTTGTTAATTGAAATAAAAAGAAAACGAGGCTTTACAAAAAATGATAACTAACTAAACTTGTGTTGTGGGGTTGCAAAACAAATAAATAGTAAATGTCATCAGTTTTCATCTTTGGCCATTTATTTTATATGACCTAAATTTTGGGTGGATATGGAGCCGGTTGGAACTGACATTGAGGGGCAGTTGGTCTGGCCAGATCGGCAGTTCAGCGGGGCGCGGTGATTAGACAATAGGCACCTGTTGGTGAACTGCGGGTGTTTTGTGCTTTTGTCCTCTGCATGAAGAGCTGGCACGTCCAGTGACTGTCAAGCTAATATTACTTTATTCGTCAGGAGAGACCAGGTGTGGCCGCAGCGTAGCATGTGGCGGGCCGCTGTTACAAGGAGAGCCCATGTAACTTTGGGGTTAAGTTAGGCTAACTTTGTCAATGACCCAAGTAGGGATTGGCTGCGTAGCTGGTGGGGTTTGAACATGTGTTCTGTTATGTTTTGTAATACAATTGTACAAAATAATATCAATGCAACAACTGTGTGTTTTGTTTGGATTGCAGGTAGTGAGTCACTGCCTCAGTGGTTTTCTTGTCTATGGTGAACTTGCCCATTGACTGTGAGCTTCCCTAGCACTGGGTTAACGTGTCTGCTGGTCATTATATTTACTGCATATCAGCTTATGTATGTTTTATAGGGTCATTGTTATCTCAACCACCCTGTCTCTTTGTGCTTAACATAGTTTTAATAAAAGAATATATTTTTTGATTAGATTTTAATATAGCCAAACTGCTTTACAGTCATAATTCCCTTCAGGGTGCTAGGGACCTGTTGTTTGTGACTCCAAGGGGGGTCTCCACTATCTTCCAATTTTGAATCTGTCCATTAATTGCATTTCACCTATTTAACCAATGCTACTGATGTAATGAATTTCTTGGGACCACTGGGTAGTGGGATTAGAGTAGTTTAGCTCTTAGGGTTTTCTGTATGTAGGATAAAAATTATACTATAGATTGCATGCGCTTTCTTTATTTGTAGTTTTTATTTAGACAATGTCTTAGTAATTCATATATATATATATATATATATATATATATATATACATTATTTCTTATGATTGTACTTGTGTTTTAGTGTTTTGTGAAAAAAATAAACTGCACTGAACAAAACTGGACTGAGCTTTACATCGTGCAGCAACAAAAACTAAAACTAACACTGAAACTAATAAAAACTAAACTAGTAAAACCAAATTAAGAAACTAATATTAAAACTTAACTGAAATAAAAAAACTAAAATCAAACTAAACTAAAATCAAACTAAAAAAAAACTGCATATTTAAACACAACATTTCAGGGGGAAAGCTTCTTGGTGTAATGCTTTAGTTATTGTGATTATCCCATTCACCAGCATTGCCTTGTCAAATGTATGCAAATGTAAGCGAATTTAAATTAGTCAGTGCCTAATTTGCATGCAAATGTGGTGATAGTGATGACGTTTTTAGACACAAATTTTACTGTATTCGCCTGTTGTGTCTCCATTTTGTACAGTAGGCTAGCCTGTAGGGCCATGATAAATTGCTTTAGCTAAACTTTAGCTAACTTATTATGTTGGCTAGCAGCATTCTGCCACTGACAAATTCAGATCATGGGACACAGTGTAACAAAGTTGTTGAAATTAAATACTGCACATGTACAGAAAATTACTCTCTTTCACTCCACCTTATTCCCTCCCCATCTACAAATAACACTTTAATTTCCTCCAGGTGACACCACTTCACTCATCGAGCATGAGTGTTTTCAAATGCACAGCTAGTAGCTGAAATAAACCCTTCAGAATCAGTCATACGCCTGTTTCTGTCCTCTTGCGCTGCTCCCCTGTGGTATGATTTAGGAGTGGCAGGATTTGGCCAATCTCTGTGGCACAGGCTGAGTTATGGGCCGCAGACGGCCCTAGTGTAATGTGTCAGCTGCAAATCGATGAACACATCTAAATATAAACTTGTCTCATGTAACGCTGACAAAATCATCCCCATTTTATTTTTCAATAAAAATCCAGCTATCGGATGGTAGTGTCTGTGTGTGCGTGCGTGTGTGTGTGTATGTGTGTGTGTGGGAGAGACTGACTGGAGGACAATGAGTGTTCATGATGTTACTGCACTGCTGGGTTTTGACTGAACCATTACTCAAATGTAGAGATAAAGGGAATCTCCCTCCCTACACACACACACACACACACACACACACACACACACACACACACACACACACGAAACATGGTTTGACCATTTGAGGGTGGAGTAAGGTGATAGTAAATTCTGGTAGAAGAGAGAAGAAGATGAAGAATTGACGGAGGTCCGTGTGTTTGGGCCAGACTGCTTTTTGTTGTGTCCCTTTGGCTGAGAATAGCATTGGCTTGCCCTTTGTTTCACACAGATATGTAACTGTCTCAATGGCAAGGTCGTGTGACACTTTCACACACTATTTCTCTCTCTTCATTGTTTCCTCACTTGATCTCAGCTATGACACTGGATTACAGCAAGGCAACAACCAATAAGAGCAATTTTAAATCTAGACAAGCTTCAAATATCCTTATTGTCAGTGAAACCATGCCCTGTCTCACCACTGTTCTCCTCCATGCTAATGCACCACTGGTCGGTGGGCCGGTGGAGGGCCAGAGGAGTGCAGTGGGGTGGGTGGTGAGGGGGCTCTCAGAGGAGACTTGGAGAACATGCTGGTGACACATTGATGGATCTCAGTCCTGCTTCGCATAATCATTCTCCTGGCCACTTGAGGACAGAGAGAGAGGGAGGAAGAGAGACAGAGGAGAGGAGGCTGAGACAAAGAGACAGACAGAGAAAAGAGGAAGACAGAGTGGGAAAATAGAGAAGGGGAATTAGGGAATGAAAACTGTAAGAAGGGAGAACCAGAATGCCAAGCGGTGCATTATTCTGAGGAAAGGAAAAGGCAGAGAGCTGAGCGATGCAAAGCACTCGGATGGAGAACCTGGGCGAAAGGGAGAGGGAGGTAGTGAAGAAGGCGAGAGGATGGAGTCAGAGGGTGAGAGACGTTGTAAAGGAGGGCCGAGGGAGCTGAGCATGTCGAGGGCTGGGAGAGATCAGAGCTGCAGCTGTGGCTTGCGATAGCGGTGTGTGTGTGTTAACACGCTACCTCGTACATCTGTTCATTCATTCCCCTTCGCTCGGAGCCAGACGCCGCCAGGTGATCATTTTCTCTGTGAATTAGGACTCCCGGCAGAGTACAGTCCATTAGGGTGGATCGCTGTGTATCAGTGTCTCTTGCAACCAATTGAGCATGAGAAAGCAAGCACACACAAGTAGCGGCTGTCACCAAGAGCAGGTGCAGCATTGTACAAATGTGACACTTGTTTTATCATGTCTGGCTGCCTTGGTACAATTGGAATAGTACAAAACATGGATTTAAAATGGCATTTACCAAATTTTTGGTACATTTTGTTTATCATATACTTTTTTGTTATAAAAATTCTTGGTAGCAAGTCAGCTCTTATTTTTTAGAAGATCTCAGGAAGCTCATGATGTCTTACAAAGCATAGTGTATTGAAGAGGCAGTCTCACCTACTGTTTTGGAGAATCACAGACCTTTGGCTTACTTTAGCCCAGCAATTGACCCTAACATGACCGAGGAAACCCCAGTCATACCCCTAACGTTCCTTCACACCTCAGTTTGTGTTATTGCTTATCTACATGCTCTCTAAAATGTTATAATTTAACAAAAAACATTTGCAAACCTTGGACACTAGTAGATTACCTAATAGTAAACCATAACTTAATCATATCCTTCTTTGTCAGCTTTAACTGTCTACACTATTTTGCTTCACCAAGGCATTTTTATCAGGTCTTCAACTGGTGCAAAATACTCAAATAACTCATTGATTGAAGAGTTTTGGTTATTTCATCCTGCATCATCTTATGGACTAATGAGGAAACTCTAATTCTGAATATGGATAGCAGGTCATGCTGCACTTTATATGTATTATCTTCTTTGGTTTCACGTTTCAAGACCTCAAAATGAAATAATTATGAATGCCCCATTAATAGTCAGTTAAACCGTTTAGAAGTGTTTTAGGCGTTAGTCAGTATCAGAGGATTGTTGCAAGATGGACTTTTTCTCTTGTAAAGCCTGATTTATACTCCTGTGTCCAGTCTTTGACCTAGCATGCGGCGTAAGCTACGCATGTAGCTATGCATTTATACTTGTGTGTTCGTGCCTGCTTTGTCCTGCAATTACACCGCCAACTAGTGTTTTAGGGTCCAATGTGTTGACTTCTGTCGGCTGAGCCGGCTAACTTCCGGTTTAGCTGCCGTTAGCTTGTTAGCTCAGCCCTATCAGCTTACTCTACCGAGACTTTTAGCTCTGAGTACCGAGGGGTTCTTGGTGTTTGTTTACACTGCTAGCACAAAAGCTTCTGACATCTGGCAGGAGGAGGTTTTTATGGCGCAGGGAACCAGCGCGGAATGCGGCCAAGAAGGGTTCCGGAATGATGACAACCAGAGCTGGATGAACAGGGCGACAACAGGGAATACAGTACCAAGGTTATTTACAGCGACTCAAGTCAGATGGGAGCAAGTTTGTAGCGAGTTCATTTGTAATATTATAGATCATCCATCGTGTTTATAAGTCTGCTGGTATTTGTTCTTGTTAAGTTTGAAGCAAATTATTCCAGTGTTTTGCACAACAAAACCTGCATCTTGCTGTGTTAGACGACTCAACTAATGTCTTGAACTAAAGACTACAAGTCAACTACTCAAATCTTTATTATGGGGATATGATGAATAATGTGCATATTTAGTCAAGACAGTAATAGCAATTGGACCTCTACATCATAAATAGTGACAAACAGACAGAGATGTGACAAAAGGTTTGCATTGCAACATAAGTTACTGTGTGGTCACAGTAAGACAATGTTTTGGTCCTGAGGAATCAGTGCTTTGTGGCTGTGGAACTACTGGATGACCTCCACCACTTTGACACAAATTTTATTGAGGAACTACAACCACTGATGGAGTAGGACATAAACACACCTCTGATTTAACTCTATTTCAGGTTATACATTGCCTATACGTATTGTGAAATCCCTAGGTTGACAGTTTTCACAGTCCCCTAAATGAACCTAACTAAATGGGCAAATACACCAGAGTTCATATGAACTGAACATAACAATAGGTCCCAAAGCCCCCTGCAAAACAAAGCGTGGTCTTAGGGACATTTTTGTTTCTCAGTCCAATAATTTAAAAAAAAACACTGTTTGGCTTTTGACTGCATTGGTTTTCTGGTGTTAGCTCTATGCATGGAATTGGTGTGTGTTAGGAATTTGTATGCCTCTTATATTTATCACAGTTTGACATAGCACATTGGATCAAAGCTGTTTTAAGTTGTTGTTGTAATGCTGACTTGACAAAATTAGCTGAGAAACCCTTTGAAAGGACAGATACTGTAATTTAAAAGGTAATTTAATCATTTTCAACCTGGGCTTTAATTTGCTAGTTTTTGCTGTCACGATGATTGATTGTGTTCACTTACTCCTCTGTATAGCTTGATGTACCTGCTCTTTGTCTGCAGTAGTACTCTTCAGTACACAGCCAGAGGGCTCAGGGCAAACACATTCTCAACTGCTGAACGCAAAAAAGTAATTAAAAGATTTTCGACACAATGACGGCCACACAGCAACAGGTCCTATTTTAACATCCAGTGTCTGATTAGCTCACACACATTAATATCATAGGTTCAAACCCCGGTTGCCCCGGCCTTTCTGTGTGGAGTTTGCATGGGTTCCTCCCAATTAATGGTTAATTGGTGTCTCTAAATTGACCTTAGGTGCCCTTTGTTTATGTATGGACTGGTGACCTGTCCAGGGTGTACCCCACCTTTGTCAGCTGGGATGGGCTCAGCCCCCCGGCAACTGTGTACATGGGATAAGCGTTTGCCAATGGATGGCACCATGGTGGCTGATGTGTACGGACATGATCGCCAACTGGATTGGAAGCACCTGTACAATTGCCCACAACAGCCAGTGACAGCACGCGGACTGGGAAGCGTCACCAGCATGTTAGCGCTCTATAAAATGTATAAACCATGCTGATTCCCTCTTTTCAGTTCCTCAGTTCATCTTCTTGCATCTTGACTGAATCGTCTGGTGTAGGGGTTCTTAAGATTAAAATATTAAATATTGCTTAATTCTGTTATTATGTCTTTGGTATCCCACGTTTTTAAAACATGTCTAATGTTAGCTTACTTCTTGCTTTAGCTATGACGTATGGAAGGTTGTCTGTTGTTTGCTAGATGTTATGAAAAGATTAATGTGTGTTGATTTGCTTGCCAAACTTGTGGTAGTTGATTAAAGTAATTATTTACTTCCTGCAGGCTTTCATCACGTTAGTTATTAATGTTGGCTCCAAAGAGGTTACAGGTTTATTGTTGATCACACAACATTACAGTTTTATTTAGTCACTGTTCCACTTGTTTGAGAGTCTTGGGGATGTGCTAACTTACAGTAGTTTATAAGCTGTGATTAGTTGTTGCAGGACACATTACATGGTTGTGCTCTGTAGGCCTAAGTAAAAAACAGGTTACATTTACAGATTTCCATCTAGCTATGCAGCTGGATGAAACAGCAGGTGATACAACACTCATTATAACCATGAGAGCCTTGAGATTTGACTTGGACTCTAGCTAAGTGAAGTGAGCATCTCTGGTGAGACCATTTTTCAAAGCTTGACCTCAATCTATCAAATGACCTATTGTGACCTCCAGGATAATCACAGCCTCATGAAATGTTACAACCACAAACTAAAGACCTAGGTCATTCAGACAAAATATGGCTTTCCTAGGTAAATTGACAATAATATACTGTGTGTTCCAGAATGTAAGGTCTCGCCATCCAATTGCTGAAAAATGCAATTCTTACGGAAAGGTCCAAATGACAAAAGTTTTTTGATAATAAATCAAAGAATTCATTTTTATATAGTGTTCCTCAAGGTCTCAGTGTCTTAATGTGTTTTTTTGCACCAAATCTGAGTGACAAATGGTTATGGCAATCATTTGGTTCTATCATAATGTTCTTCATAATGCCCTCATACACTCAAAACTTTCAAAATTTGAATAGGCACCTAACCAGAACACAAGGTTAATTACAGATTTATGTTTAAAAAATTCACAAATAGTATTGAACCGCATCTCAAATCCATCTTTAGCTTCCCAGCTTTCAGATGATGATGTATACCTGCTGTCTGAAAAATCCCTTGAAACTTGGGAGGGTTGGAGTGAAAAAGGTATTGACACATCCAGCAATCAGAGAGCAAAATTAGTATTTATTTGGAGTGGTATTTCTAGCCACATGGTGAATGTAAGTCCAATATTCACTCTGCTTTTTTGTCCTGTTTTGGTCTCCACCAGCTGAAAAAACCTAGTGTTGATGGATGTTGAAATTCTCTCTTCAGTGCTCTGTCCTGTTTTCGTCATATGTGCTCCTCCATATATCCCAACAGGCATTATTAAAGTTTGAATTGATCTTAAGATAGTTAAAAATTTAATTTTAATACATTAATTCTTGATATGACTTGTAAGTGTAGAGCAGTGCAGAGTAGTTCACGTTCTGGTCTGAAGTTCAGGTCCCCAAGCAGTAACACAATGTAAGGCAAACTGCACTTCAGCAAAGCACGTTCTTTAATTCAAATGTGGTTAATAAAACAGACAGTGGGGGAGGCGACGTGAGACTAATTACATACATGTTCCTGTGTGTGTTTGTGTGGGACAGAGAGAGACAAAGACAGAGAAAGAGAGATGAATAAAAGTAGAGCGCTAATCCAGTGATGAATCTGTGTGTATTTTGGTGCTGGCAGCCCTGATTTATCACCGACACTTTATTCAAGGTCCTGAAATTAGTAAGTCGCTCCACAAGATGGAAACCCGCGACTTCAGAGATGGTGACAAACTGGGTGTCTACAGCTGTGTGTGTGTGTGTGTGTGTGTGTTAAAGTAAATGCCTCTCTTTATGTGCATGCATTTAATGTGTTCACCTGCATGGGTTGCTCAATACTGCATGTGACAATATGTAATTCCAAGAGTGCAGCAATGAACACACCTAATAGAAACACTTTTACCTCTAGGACAAAAGTTTCTTTAAGGTGCACATCCACAAGATGAACAAAATATTAGCTGAATGATAGAACAAGCAGACTGAGGCTATTATAAAGTAGAAAGGTCGGGGAGCTGGCGGGTGGGGAAGCGCCTGAGGACATTATGAGGAGCAGTACGCAGGCTGACGATGAAAAGCCTGCGGGGTCTGGCTGGGAGAATTTGTTGAGATGTAAGAGCGATACAGAAGGCCCTGCGTTCAGGGCGGACGCTGCTGGGGCTGAAGCAGTGAGATAATATAAAGTGCCTTTCTACAGCCTTAACTACTCTCTCTCTCTTCTGCTTTCTCATCCGTTTTCAATGTCTCTCACTCCCACCTGTTGGACAATAAAGCTTACATTCCAGTGCTGCTGCTCCTAGATCTCGTTCCTATTTCCTCCTCTCTAATAGTCTTTTGTCCACTTCTAATGGAGCCCTCACAAAGAGCACAGCCATAGTTTTGCCTGTTTAAGTCTACTCTACTACAAGTTATGTATGCTTCACATCACAGCTAACCACTTTGCAAACAATGCTGCCGTGTTCTTCTACAATTGCATTTATTTCCATTCATAGCAAAATATGTAGCAAAATATGAAAACCTATTGACACACTCTTACTGTAGTTTGGAAAGAGCTAGCATTAGCTGTCCTTTTATATGTCCGGTTATGGTGAAGGCAAATGACGGGTCTGTCAAAACTCAGAGAAAAAGGTAGCCAACTCCTTTAACCTCAGCACTACACAAGTTGGTATAAATCAAAATAAATAAAAGTTATTTTCATATCAAAATTAAATGTAAACCAAAATATTTACATTTATTCATTTAGCTGATGCTTTTATCGAAAACAACTTCCAATGCTATAAATGTCAGAGGTGGATGACTACTTCCAGGATAATGAACCATGTCACAAAGCTCAAATCATCTCAAACTGGTTTCTTGAACATGACAAAGAGTTCACTGTACTCCAGTGTCCTCCACAGTCACAACATCTTAATCCAATATCTCAATCCAGCACCTTTGGGATGTGGTGGAAATGGGAGATTGACATCATGGATGTGCAGTTTCCAACACCTTGTTGAAAGTATGAAACATGATTTGTAGTTTATGAGCTAGCTGAACCAAAAGTCAACATTAACTGTATTTAGTTATGTTCCATAAGACACATTACTTACTTTACGTGACTTAAAGGTTCAGTGTGTACGTTTTAGTGACATCCAGTGGTGAGGGTGGACAGGACAAAATATGTAGTCTTCTTAGACAGCAGGGAGTTGTCAGAATTTGTCTAGATAGATATGTTAAGAAATTATATTTACTTAATTATTCAGTAAAACCACGTTATTGTGACCATTTTTGTTACCTGTTCATTAAACAACAGCACCATCAAAAAATGAAGTGCTACTTGATTGTGGGACTTGATTTCTCCTCGTGGGTCCATGTAGAGCTTATGTATGGAGGACTGATCCTGACAAGTTCAGACATAAATACATAATAAATAAATGCTCAATAAATAAAAAAGCATCCGATTAAATGCACAAAAAAGTAA
>JAPMOB010222439.1:0-10207 GCA_029875015.1 Lepomis gibbosus | reverse complement strand
TAAGCTATACATGTGGTAAACCTCTGTTTATATTATTATGATCATCATTTAGCTGACACAGCCATATACTCACACAGTATCTCAGTTTAGTACATAATTTGACCAATATGTTGATTAATGTAGTCCTCAAGATTGAATTTGATAGATGAAGTATGTGTATTTTTTCACTCATAATTAAATTGTATGATTTAATGCTTTGCAGTAATTTCTTCAATGTTTGTTTTAAGTTATAAGGAGGAACATAACTGTCACAGTTTAATTTGAATTTTTTTTTAAAAACTATAACGACCTTTTGTGCTTTACAATCATACTAAGTAATTGAATATATATGTGAGAATGGCCTGGATGAGTGTATAACACTGAATTTGGAAAAGGTTGTAAGGACTCCATATGTGTCACTGTAATTCTAATGGCCAAGAGCTTCTTTGAAATTGCCCGTGTTTGTATTAGAACTAAGGGTGGGTTGGTCGAGGTGGTACTGGATTGGGTGTCGATGAGGGGCCCAGTTTGGAAAATGTTGTCCCCCTGTCCAAAATTCCTAACGGCCTGCTTACTACTTTATTTGTGAGCAACGCGTTTCGCCAATTGCTTCTTCAGGTTCACACAGTGAAATTACAAAAGTGATTCAGTCTAGTTTAGATCTATACTTTTATTAAACAATTACCTAGCAAGCTTTCAATTGTCTGATCCACTTTCTTTTGTTGGACTATTGGAGCTATAATGAAGTGTACTGGTATTAATATATTGTAGAAACCACTGGATGGCTTTTATTGTGAAGAAGCTAGAGGAACTTTTGAGTTAGTCACCAAAAGTAATCGCCGACATATTAACTGGCTTGAAAAAATGGTCTACATCAGTATAAGGAGGCTTTTTCCCCCACGGCATATCAGTTTGGAATATTTTAATAAAGAGCCATGTCAAAAGATTAAGCAGTCACTGTGGGGTGTAGATGAAGAGGTGCAGGTGACAGATCGTTGCCTTAATGCGTATGCCAAAACTCACACGTCATCAAAGTAAACAACACCTTCTCCTGTATCCTCCAGTCATCTGGGAAAGGACCCATGCGGCGTCTGCATCATGGAATCAAATCACAGTTACTCACACCCCTGCACTCACACAGGGCAGCTATCCTGTGTTTTTCAGGCGTATGGAAATCCAGCTGGGTCTCCTCTGTTTAAACTGGATGACGAGAAAAGGGACTTACAAAAGACAAGTACTGGTGCTGCTCTAGCTTTTGTGTATGTGTGTCCTTATTCAAGTGCACTGGTTATTCATTGTTAATTCATTCAATTTTCTTCCCCTTTCCATCTCTTTTTGTAATTTCTCTAACTCTTATAATAACTTCTTGTTACACTCTCTTCGCCATGCACAATTTTCTTGCTGTCTTATTATAAATTTCTCTTCCCTCACATGCTCCACTTCTCCTCTTCTGAGCATTTATTCTTTTCTTACCTCTGCCTCTTTAGGGGTCCTCAATCCATTTCCTCCGTTGCCTGCTTCTGAACATAATTACCTTAAGATGTAAGATGGGGAGAGAGGGTGACATGGAGAGGGATAAAATAGCCATTGATGTCAGACAGTATGACAGGATAGGCGAAAGAGTGTGAGAAAAATCAGGGGGCAACTGGGCTGAGAAAAGAGGAAAACACAGAGATGATAAGAGAAAACAAGATATGACAACGGAGAAAAAAAAGTTCAAGAAAGAAAAGCAGAGAGGAGCGTCAGTGTGAAAACTCAGAGCCTTCCCATATCGCCTCAACTGTGCAGTGTTTCACGAACAAATTTAGCCAGTTTCTAATCCTCTCCATTAGCAGCAAAGGTAATAATCTCATCTGAAAGCAGCGGTTACTGTTAACGTCCCTTGCTCCAGAAACATCAGCTAATACATGATAAGCAAACACAGTTAGCGCTTTATTGCCACAGCACAAACAAAGCTAACCGCCGTAAGCCTCATTTTGTATTGCTTGGCCATGAGCAATGCTAATTTCTGTTAACGCTGCCAGGTATTACTGACACAGAGAACAATGCTAAATCCCTGTTAGCGAACCCCAGCCACTGCAGGGGCTTAGCACAGCTTGGGTTTCCATTAGCCTTGCAGTATAGATGCACACACACACACACACACACACACGCAGACACAGACACACAAGCAAATGCATTGTCTCACACACACACACACACACACACACACACACACACACACACACACACTCTCAGCCCTCTCATTCCCATTAACCTGGGGGAGCCCTACGTGACTGGGAGAGAACCCTAATTTGTCAGCCTGCCGTGGGTCTTGGAGCTGAAGGTCGTTAGCAAATAGAGTTCACCTCTAATTACTGCTGGACTTCCGTTAGCGTGAGTGCGCATATGTGTGTGCGTGCACCCGTATTCTATATGTAAGTGCATGAGTGTGAATGTACATGCAACATCAAACACTCAAATATGTGTGTTTTTTTCTGCACCGTTGCTGCATTCATGTCTATGCTATATATCAGCAGCAGTCTTTACCAAAATTTAGTGGACTCAGACTGAACTCAGATTATTCACAATTTTTAATTATGTTAGTCCAATGATGCAAGGCTTCATGTCACACCCTTCGATATTAATTTCTTCCCTGTCAGCATTTCCCTCCTGTTTGCCTTTATGTTTCTATGTCTCTCCTCAACTGTGGTGACTTGCTCTCTGCTTGCCTCCCTTCCTTCATCCCTCCTCTTCTCTCTCTCTCTGGTTGGAGTGCAGCACATCTGGTGGAAACAGGGCTTATTGATTATATCATTATATAAGCTATCAAACCTGTACAGTCCTCCGCACCCTCCTTGTTCTCCCGCCAGCCCTGAGTCCAAGATAAAAAAGAACAAAAACAACTCAAGCCATCAGAGTACTTGTGAGGTCCGGCTAAATCACTTAACACTGATTCTTAACAAATGTCAACAATTCACATGATTTATTCTTAGAGGTTTAGTCTGATGATCTATGAGATAGCGAGAAAAGAGTCAAAGATCAAGGTCGGCTGTGGTGTGGCACCCTAAAGTCCTTGTTTGTATTCAATATTCTGCTCAAGGACACTTCAATGGGGCAGTTGCTTGATGACAGAGAGGCTTCAATCTGGTTCCTCTGTTTGAAGGACAGTGTCTTTATCAGTGGGCCACTATGCTGTCAACTTTAAGAACTGTCTAAAAATGAATGAATTGGATGGTAATCCAAAAGTAGAGCAACTTTTTGAACCAGTTTTTTTTTCTTTTCATTTTGGCAAAGTGCTGGGTTAAAAATTAGTGAGCTATTTTATCTTTCCCCACCCTTTCTTTCTTTTTTAGCAAAGAAAAATATATAAAACATTCAGGCGGCAGGATTCTCATTTTCAGCCGGTGCTGAATGTCACATGTGCTAGTTAAAATGACAAACAGTGCGTGCAACAGATTATATTAGCTATAGCTAATTAAGAATAATTCCATATAAGGAACTTGCCTAGAGGCCAAAACAAATCTTTTGTTGGAGGAAAAAAACACTAGTTTCCAACGCCACACCATGACTGTGTGGTTTTGCAGTTCAGCCAGAACAACAGTGGTGTGTTTTCTGTGGTGAAATGTTGTTGAATGCATCGCATCAGTTACTTCGTTTAAAATCCTCTAGGTTAAACTTTCAAGAATATCATATTAGTAATTTAAGCTTCTCAGTTTAGTAGTTATGATTCAGCACTTCCAGTATTTGAAGCAAAGTAGCTTGTGGAAAATATGGTGTGTCAAAGTAAGTAAACGCTATCTGTTTCAGTGTGTCAGATACGAAGGGTAATTACAAATCCAAAAAAAACCCCAAAAACTTTCATTACTTACAAATGTTGAAACCTAAACCTTAATACATTTTAAATATGAATACTAAAGGATTCTGAAAAGAACAATTTAATGTTGGATTTAGCTGTTTTTCCTGAAGCTTTTTTTCTATACCGCTTTATGAGTTATTGCCAACTTGTGTATTTTTCCTGTCTTTGCATCCCACTAACCTCTCCTCAGTTTTCTCTAAGGCAAACTGGACATATTGGACATCAGCATGGGACTATTTTAAAAAAGAAGTTAGTTGGATCTGTGCATAATGTACCTCTGTAGACACAAGTGCATGCATGTGTGATTTTAACACACATGCCTCGCCACTCCTTTTCACCCTTCCTCTCTCGTCCCCTGTCCCTGTGTTCGTCTTTTACTGCCAGTCAGAACATATTGTTTCTCAGCATGGCAGAGTTTAGGGCTGACAAAGGGGTGGAGGCAGTGGAAGGAGCGATATTATAGGCTTCAGTTGCCAGATTGGCAGCAAATCATCTTTATAAGCACACAGGAGAGCAGAGAGATGCTCACGATTTCCTCCTGACTTCCCGACTCAGGCCCGTCCAGGCCACACAAACAGCTATAGTGATTTACTGATTGCTCTGATACTGACTCATGGTGCAGGTATTCGCAGTGGGGGGAAATGGACACAAACTGTGTATGTTTTATAATTTAGTATTTCAGTATTTTTTCTATTTCCTTTATCTGTTTCTGTTAAAACTTGTGGTACACTTCTGATATATAGACATAAGTTCAAATCATACATTCACATGCACCAGAATAGACGCATTTAAGTATGGTTGTACACTGGAAAATGATGAGGATATGCTGTACAATTGTATATTTGGTCATTTGTGCATGTTCACATACATCCACACACACACAGACTGGGAAATACAAACATATTTGTGTTGTGTGAAATTTGATCAGTGTAGTTTCCCCCTATTTATGATGTACCAGAGACAATTTCACACATGGGATCTCATGCTACAATTTCTCATTGCAGTGATATGAGAGGAGGTGAGTGTCGGTGTGTTTGTGTCTGCCTGCATGTTTGTACCTCCGCATGGCATGTGTGCGTGAGTGTGCAACTTGATATTGGAGACTGGAAAAAGTTACATTTATGAAAAGAGAACCAAGCAACCCTCCACTATTTATAACCAGTATACTGGAAGATTCCAGCTAATTAATTTTAAATGTCCTCTGAGAGCGGACTGCATAACTCCAAGTGAAGTGATATTTTTGCTTTGGTCAAACTGCTCCTCAAGAAGCCTGATCTGGACATTAGTGGCCATGCCAAGTACAGGCCTATCTCAGATCTCATTTTTTAAGGAAGTAAACCTCTTGAGAAGATTGTATTTCACCAGTTACAAGGTCTTGCGAATTCCAAAAATATATTAGATAAATTCTGGACCAACCATAGCACTCAAACTGTTTTATTAAATGTGAAGTATTACAACTGATTCAAACTATGTAGCTGTCCTCTTGCTAGGTATTAATGGTGCGTTCGAAACAATTGACCCTTCGCTAAGCCCTGCTCCCCTTAGTTACTGCTGCTAAGTCCGACAAACTGTCTGCGCTGCCACTGTCTATTACTGCATTGTCTGGAGAAATATTGTCAGATTTGTTGGCAAAAGCGATCTCAGAAAGAAGCAGACAGTTTTGCAGTTGTATTATACATTTGAAGGTTGTATTCAGGCTGTCAGACCGACTCAAATGGACGTGAAAAAAATGAAAGATAGAAGCTAAAGCCTACCAATCACACAGTACAAGTGAACCAACACATCCCCCGACGATTAAGACAAAAGACAACAACATTAAGGATCAACACTGTTGCTGTAAAGCTGGGTAGGCCTCTATTCATTGTTACAATCATTAAAAAGCAGAACAGTAGGACTTTATTACGTTAGATACCATAGGACGTTAGGAACAATCCACAGCTAGGGTTGAACGATTAATTGCATTTGCGATAACGCGATAAAACGAGATTTTCTAATCGCAAAGGCTGCGATTACACTCTGGTCACATGACACCCAAGCGGAAAGCAGTCAACAGACAAAGTTGATGCTTCGTCTGCACGTTACGCTGTACCTTGTCGTCTTGTTGTACAACGGCCTTAAGCTTGACAGAAACTGACAGTACATAAACTTTAGTGTCACACAAGGAATGAAAGTAGCACCCGCCACCTCGGGTAACGTGGTGGTGGTGGTGGCAGGTGAAATCGTTGGGCCATCCGCCGCTTTGATGGACAAGAAAAATGCACAACAGAAAGACACGTGTAGTAAGGTAAGCGTATTGTAGCGATCCCCGCCTGTGTCACAGACAGTCACCAGTCAGCTCAGAAAATAGCCTATCTGTGAAACGGCGTTTCAAACCATACGTACAAGTCCTTAAGAGGCCCACTCTGTCCTGAGTTACAGCCTGGCTAAAGCCAGTGCGCTGCTGACCAGACGCTGCGGGGCAGGAGGGGAACTCCGGTGTTGTGGGAGAATTACTAAACTTGTCTATTAAACACGAGAGGCGAAACTTGGTTTTATTACTTTTGATTTGAACCTCAAACTAAGTATTTTTGTTTGCTTGCTGTGATATAGAAAGATGGACTAGGAGATTTAAACTGAGATAAGGACATTAATTGGTGGTTGAACTGTGGGTTTTGTATTGAGCGCTTACTGTATAACACACATTGTCGTGAGTTAGTTTTTCTGGTGGTCTTTAGGTAGGCCTGAAGATATTATGTCATTATTTAATGCCATGACTTTACTCAAATTATCTTTCTCATATTATTATAATTTCATACATCTCCTCCACCATTGTTCATAATAATAATTCTACCTAAGTTGTCATAACACAAGAAAGAACAGTGTAGTTCTATCTATCCAATATTGTGCTGGTCATACTATACACTGATTTGCTGCTTGTCCATTTTGAATAATACAGAAGCTTAAAAATTAATCGCATATTAAATCACTATCTCAATCCAATAAAATTAGATTATTTTCCAAAATCGTTCAGCCCAAGCCAACACTTTTCTGGATTTATTTTAGGTTTTTGGAAAGAAAATAAATCTTACTTCTTCTATCTCTGGGTAGCGCCTGTAACTATCACAAGTCCCAGGAACAGTNAAAACGACTCTGTTTGCATTAGAGTCAATGGAGCGCATCCACGAAAGTGCGGACCTCAGTTAGAGTGAGTCCTATACTGCGCTGTGATTGGCCAGCTGTGTTGGGGGCATGACTTAGCAAAGGGTCAATTGATCATGTTATTTTAATCAATACACTTGAGATGGTTAGGTCTCTCTGGCACAGTGCTTGACTGGTTTCTCTTTGGCGACTTTGGGTCAGAGACATTTGACATTGAAAAGAAAATCTTACTTGTTGGTCAAAAGCATAAAGGCAGAGGCAAGAGTCAGTGTTTGCTAGCCTGTGTATGCAATTCAAAACACATTACAGATGAGAGTTGTTTGAGACTCTGATCTTAATTTCATTACCCATTTATACCATTTTAACTGAGTATGATGCTAAAATGTTGGTACATAATGTCATTAAAGCCGCTTAGATTATTGCAACTTTGTTACTTGTCTCCCTAAAAAGTCTAAAAATGACCAGTAATGCAAAACCCTGCCACTGGGATTTTAACAAAAAAAAAGAGATCACATTTCCCATCTGCTGGCCAACTGTATCTACAGTAAGTCTTTTTACTTATTTACAAAGTCTTACACAATCTAGCACTCATAGATAAATCTGTGACTGCCTCTCATTTTATGTCCCAACAAGAACTCTCAGATCTTCCACCGCCTTTCTTTTAGAAGTTCCTAAAGTGTCCCACAAGAAATCTAGTGAGGCTGCTTTCTGTTTTTATGGCCCTAAACTATGCAACACCCTCCCCTTGGATATTAGGGCAGCAAACTCCCTTGGTATTTTTTAAAAAGATATTAAAGACATATTTTTAACTTGGCGCTTAATTTGGGTTGATTTTGCTGAAATTACTCCCTATTCATTATGTGTTATCAAATTGTTTCTTTCTTTTATTGCCATTGCTTATTCCTTTGCATAAATTGCGCTATACAAAATAAAGTTATTATATTTTGCAGTCATATCATAGCATTTAGCACACAGTCACATCAATTATCGAAAGTATTATTTAAATCATATATTGTGTAACCATATGTTTAACTTGATTTTTAGTAATCATGGGCCTTAGGCTGTTGCCTAAATGAATTTATTTGCTCAAGATCAGTTGTTAATTGGAAACTAGTAGTGTAATTGAGGGTATATGCGGGTATAGATTATCTATCCATTTCACTTTCTGGCCATGATGGACTATGCTTATCAATGTAATTGCAACTGGCACAAAGTGGCTGCCAAAGACTCCCTCAACCTTGCAGCTTTCCTGGATACATAGCCACTGCAGCCTGTTGATTGTATGTTTCCTAAATATGTTTATCATTTTGGTGTTACAGTATATTAAATATAAATATACATTTGTGAAGATTCTCAGACACCCAGGTCATAGTTACGCAACATGTAAGTTAGCAGTATTCTGATGCCGTTACATTGAATGTTGGAACTGAACTATATTTAGTCCAGTAGTTTAAAGGATAATGGGCATCATTATATTGTAAACTAATGAACTAAATATAGTTCAGTACCTAGTTCACACCTGACTTACTTACTGACCTTTCTTATGATAGCAGTGTTCTTCATCCTTGCTTTTGTATTTCTGTTTGAGATCCTTTGAGACCAATATACCCACTAACCAATAAGCCAAATCCCACAGTCCCACTATGGTCTGTGCGTGGTGGTATTTTAATGGCCTCTGAAATGAAAGACAGTCCCACCTGTGGAACTGTGGGAAATAATTAATAATTCTCTATGTTATGAGCATTGTACAACAATATTACTTCACTGGAAGAAAATGCAATTGGCCACCATAGTCTTGTTTCTGTTCTGTGATATTTGTATTGCGTGAAAAAGCAATAATTACTTACAGAGATCTCTGAGTAAAATTTGATAAACTGTTTGTAGCTTCTTTATAGACATATTGTGCACTCAAAGTTTTGCATGTGATGTACCAAACAGGTGGACTAGCTGGGAGGCACAGTTTGACCATTATCTGACAAACACTGAGAATTGCACCAACAATGGGAGTCATTTCTTCATCTCTGAAAAACAGTGCAAATAATGGAAGTGTGTTATAGTTGGGAGGAGAATCTTAAATGAGGCTGTCCTCCACTGAAATTTCAGTGACAGCACATATAAAGCTGCACTGAACACAAAAATAAACTAAATTATAAATTTATTGAGCAAAAGGTAGAGACAACAGTAACAATAATAATGTGATGTTACCATTGCACTTTGTCAATGAACTATTTTTTATCCATACATTATAGACATCCATAGTGTACATTGCGGTGCAGTTATCTTGTGATTCTGGGGAACTAGCTGTATCGGTACCATCAACACTCGACACCTGTTCTAGTGTTCAAATATGTGCTTGCTGGATCAGCTGATCAACTGGGTCAGCTTTCTCTACTGCAGTGCCCCACTACTGAATTCTGTGACAAGACACAATGTTTTTTTCTTTCATAGGCCTCATTCCTTCCCTTTTTTAAACGACTGCTCCTACAGCATTCATTTAGAAACTAAATGTATTACAATCCTTTGCTTCACTAGAGAATCACTACATTTTGATTTCTTTCCTGAACATGCTTATCTTTTGACTAGGCAGTCGGAGTCAGTGATTGCATAATGAGCTGTTCCTTAGTAAATCAGGTGCTAATTGTATGCAGATTGCGAGTGCAAATTGAGTAAAAGCCATGGTGTAAATTGTCCCTGCACTTTCATGTATGGATTTGGCCCTCAGTACCCCCACTGAATTTATTACAGCAACCACTTAAGCTTGCCGCATAGTAGCTATCAGTCATGCTTCATGCCACACAAGATGAACATAGCAACTCATTCATAAACTTACACTCTCTTCTTTGCTGTCTCGCTATCATGCCTTTTGTATTTCTGCATGCTATCCCTTGTGCCATACCCAATCATAAAGGTATCTAAATACCCTCTCTCTGCCAAACACGCCATTCCTTTGTGCTTACTCTCCAAATCAGACTGACACATGGGCAGTTTTACCCATATAAGAGCTTCAACAAGCTGTTGATAGCCTCACATATATAACAATAGTGATGTGATGGTTGCATGTACATATGACCATAACTAATTGAATACAACCTTAGTAGCCTACTCTGGACCTCTTGGGCAACAATGTTATTTACAACAGTGGTTGTCAAACCTCTTCACTTCAACGACCAATAAATTAACACAAATTAGACCAAGGACCCCCATTAGATTTGTCCCAGGGTCCCCCTTATACGATTTTTGCTTTTATATGTT
>JAPMOB010222438.1:0-14409 GCA_029875015.1 Lepomis gibbosus | reverse complement strand
CCAAGTACTTTTGGTGCCTAAACTCAACCAAGTACTTTTGGCCAAGTACTTTTGGTACCTAAACTCAACCAAGTACTTTTTGTGCCTAAACCCAACCAAGTACTTTTGGTGCCTAAACCCAACCAAGTACTTTTGGTGCCTAAACTCAACCAAGTACTTTTGGTGCCTAAACCCAACCAAGTACTTTTGGTACCTAAACTCAACCAAGTACTTTTGGTACCTAAACCCAACCAAGTACTTTTGGTGCCTAAACTCAACCAAGTACTTTTGGTGCCTAAACCCAACTAAGCTACAACGGCTTCACATCGCCAACAAAGCCTCTGGCGCTTAACTTCCCATTTGGGTCACAGAATCTGATGGGTCACACATTTTGGTGTCACACCGGCCACAGAGAGCCCGACATGCTGCTAACATGGCTATAAATATGTCAAAGAAGAAAGAGTTTCTCGTCTCACATGAAATCTGCAAACATACTGATCGTATTTTAAATGGCTTCCTGTATTTTTTTTCTTTGCTTGGTTTTACCTTTGCAGAGTGTTGCTGCAGCAGGATGTTCAAAGTTTCATCTCATCTTAAGAGGTCCTTGTACAGTACTTTACTACTCAATACTGTAATGTACTATAATGAAGCCACTGATCTAACAGGAGTCAGAAAAGCAGCTGAATGTCTATTAAAGGGTTAAGGAAAAGAACAAACTGACAAACATCTTCTAGTGATACTATCTTCACAGTTTGACATTTATCCTCCTCTTCCCTCTGCTCTGTCTTGAGGCTGGCTGCCAACAGTCTCGTTTGTGCTTTGTGGCTCACAAACACCCACATGTGACAGACACAGAACCGGCCAGTTAACCACAAATAACTGCCTCAACCCCAGCCCATCTACGGGAGCAGGACTGATGACATAATGACTGAAGACGGGCACAGTTTACATGTTCTATTTCACACAGACTCTGCCCCCTACTGGACTCTACGGGTACTACCTCCTCCAATCACACGCACGCACTTGCCCACTGAAGTTTTTATTGTGCACATAGCCGACCAATAGGGCTTCGCAACCGATACGTGCATGACGTATAAATAGCGTTGCCACTACTGCCCGGTGCGTGCTCTTTCGTCCTATGTAGAGCCCCCATTCGACGCACTGGTCAGCTGTTCATCTGTTGGTGGTCCAAGAAGAGCCTGGCTGGCTGGTTTGTGAGTGAATCTCTAAATCCTGTACTCGGGCGGGAACAGACCCACCCTTAGCGGTGCACGCACATTCCACTCAAAGTGTGGCAGTGTCTACGACCCTTTTCAGTAGGTGTATGTCAAAGAGATCTGCACAACGGCATCGTGGCGGACAGTGATCGTACTCCACCCACAGTACCCAAAGAGCCCAGAAGAGGGCGGAGCCTAGAACGAAGATTGCGATATGGTAGCCCTAGTTCTATAAGTACAGGCGGAGCCCTCTACCGATGAGCCCTGCTGCTGAACATGGGCATCTGCTGAAGATGGGCTGGATGCTGAGGCAGTAGGGACAATTTATATGTCATGCCCGTATCAGTAGTGAACTGCTTTTGGTCGGCTACGTGCACAATAAACATTTCAGTGTGCAAATGTGTCTGGTGTGATTGGAGGAGGTATTTCCAGCAGCAGGCTATCCCTGTGCTCATAGAACTAGGATTACTATATCATAACCTTCATTTTCTGCTTGTGTTCCACTGGCCTGAGACCTGCTGCTCAGGTGAAGTGGAAACGTCTTCAGGTGTGTGAATGTGACAGATGGTCACCAAGCTCACAGGATCTGTATACTGGCAAAGATATTTAGTTTACTTTAGCTTTGTTTCACCCACCTGTGTCAGCAAGCAGCTTTCTTCTGAAGTGTGGGTCATTCTGCAGCCGGTCCTGACCTCTGACACTTCTGGTAGAAAGAGATGTTGGCTATCATGACATTTTGACTGTGGGTGAATGTCAGATAGATCAAAGCACAAAGTAAAAGGCCATAGTGTGAGTCTGTGGTCAGACAGGAGAGAGCACAGAGGGGGAGGTGTGGAGTGAAAGGTGCTAAGAGTATATTTACTCTCCCTCTCTCTCTATATGTATAAATATATATACACACACACACACACTTGTGGTTTGGGGTGTCTTCTCAATCATGATGGTCATTTCATGTCTCATCACTCACTCTTCAGGTCTTATTAATGTACTTGTTACCTTTAAGATGTCAAGAGTCTCCACCAGCTTGAGACTGTTGACTTTAGGAGCCCTCAGTAAGTGCACTGCTTCTACCAGCTGACATTAGTAATACTGTCATTAATAATACGGTCACGAATTGTGTTAAATAACAGACTAATGGCCGTCGGTGGCATTCTCACATGAGGCCAACGATCGTTCAGACTTGGCCAAGAGTCCTAACAAGAATTGATCATCTTGACAACGACCCAGCAGAAGTTAAATAGCTGGGATTCCTGCCAGACAGTCAGATAAGAGGCAAAACGCCTTTGAGTATCTTCAACTAAGTCCAGCTGCCCTTGATTTTAATCTTCCTTAGAGGATTATGGCCTAGATGACTGAGAAGCTAAACAGATAACTAACTAACTAGAAACCAATTTATCTGAGTACAGTGGCTAAATAAGAGGTGCTAGCAAGATATTCAACATCATTATCTATATTTTTTATACCTCCCAATCACTGTCATGGACAGTTCTGGATTTAGCATGACTTTCTACAGTTAGAAACAGCAACTTTACAGTCTTCCTCTGGCAATAACAGACATTCATATTGATTAACACAAACCAAATCTAAACCAATCTTCAATTTATTTATAACGACACATTTTACTTACATCTAGTGGTCAACAAATCAACAAAATGGTATACAACTAAATATTTAGAAATATTTAACATTACTACAGATTGCCAGTAACAAAATCTGTATTATTCACACTAAAACGTTTTAGACTACCACTTTGAGCAGACTACAACGGACAGTCAGGACTGCAGATCATAAGCCCTCCACTGAGGACTTACACATTTTCAGAGTCAGGAAACGGGTAGGAAACATCACTGCAGATCCATCTCACCCCGGACACAACCTGTTCCAGCTTCTCCCCTCTGGTGGGCGCTTTAGAGCACTGTACGCTTAAAAACTCTGATGAACAGCTGAGGAACAATTCCTGTGCAATAATCCAGTAACTCTGCCTCGATTCAGTGGCCTGTTTACTGTTTACCACTTTATCATTTATTCATCATTCTCTATTTCAGAACCCTGCACCCTGCACATAATACTTATTTATTCCAGCATCCTTTGCACTGTGCATGCATGCATGTATGTGTATGTGCACCTGTATATCACATCCACCTCCAACATGTACACAATAATAATAATTATGATAATAATTTTCTTCAGCATCCTTTCCACTCTCCATTGCACTATTGTCTCAATCTGTTTAGCCTATATTGTTTCTGTTTATAGTGTGTATTTACTTATTTTATAATTTTATAATTATATTTTTGTATGAGTATGCACATCGTGAGCTATGTACAATCCAGAGTCAAATTCCATGTATGCGTACCTGGCAAATAAAGCTGATTCTGATTTTAGTTGGCGCTATTTAGAATATATTTTAAATGATGTTTACTACCCTCTAGTGGCCATAGTGAGTAACTGTAACACATTAAAATAGTAAAATTAGCGTCAATGCAACCATGAAAGGCACCAAACACTTCCGGTAGATACTTTCAAAGTACAGTGACAAAAGTGAAGTTATCGAAAAGGAAGTCGTAAAAGAAATAGTTTAAAATTATTGTGTTGATTATAAAATACGCTAAAGTCAAACGCTTCGACGTGTCAGGCGTACCCGAGCTAGCATTTGTGCTAGAGAGCGCGAGCTTCTGGTAGCGATCCCTCAATTGTGTGGGTCCGTACACTTTCCGTTCCGCCTGGCTGTGCGTCGTTCTTTCCGGTCCGACCCTTTTCTCCCTCCGCCCCGGTGCCTTTTCTATCCTACGGCCCACGTGTGGATTTAATTCGGTTTTCACCTTAAAGTTTGCAGCAAAAGTTTGGACCAAATGTCGTCGTCTTTCGAGCAGATGAGGACGAACGTGGGGGAGCTGCTGCGGGGAATCGATCGGTATGGATAACGCTGTTAACGAACTGATAACCTGCCGATCAAGCTAACGCTAGCTTAGCCCCTTTGCTTATGTTTGTAAGTTAGCTAACGTCTGCTGAGTTATCAATAAGTCAGGGGCGGTTTAAGCTCATCCGGTGAGATTTTCTGCGCAATTCATCACGTTCATGAGCTGTTTTTGTCTATCGGCTCATCAAGTTAACAAAACAGACGACCATTAAAAGTGGAAGGGCTGTCATGATAGATTACAACAGCAGCTAACGAAAGCTAACGTTAGGTCTGCTCACGTGAACTAAAAACACTCAGTAAAGATCACAGTGTGAGCGTTTCTTGCCTCTATCCCGTTAAAACAAGTATCATCCCTGTCAAAGATCCACGTGAAGTAAGTAGAAGAATAGTAATTAAAAGCTATAAGCTGGTGTTTGAAGCTGACATTAGCTCGAACAAGCTAATTCTGGTTATTACAGACATAAAGGAAAACATGTTACTCAGGACTGCTGCAAAATTAGTTTTGCACTTTGATATTCTTTAAATATTGTTGCTAAACTCAAATGTTTCTTTGATAGATTGATATCTTTATTTCGAACATGTAAAAAAAACCTCGTAATGTCCAGTACTGAAACGCCTATATTTACTGTGCAAAAGGAGTAGGAAGAAGTAAAACTTATCCTACCCCTTTACAAATGCAACTACAAAATAATAAATCTCCAAAAATAATACATCTATAATCAAAGATACATTTTCAAAAATATAGCTATAAAAATAGCTATATTCACATATGTATATTCACACCAACACAACAATATTTGTACACATACTTCATATAAAAGCCCAGGTGATGAAAGTTACTTTGTCAGTTTCCTTCTTCACCGCTGCTGTAATTTACCACACAGATGTTGACAGATGTTACCTGCTCATGATGGATGACAAGGCTGCGGTTGTTCACACATAGATCTCTGTTAGGATCGTCCTGAAATGAGTCTTTGGTGGACTCATTATGGGGACAAATGTGAGTCACAAAAGAGAAAAATCCAAGTTTTATTTACTCTGGAGAAATTCTTTTTTTCCCCATCAGGTGCATCAAGTCTCACAAAAAACACATGTGGGAATCTGGAAGAACCGGTCGACAAGTCTAGCAGACCTACGCTAAAGTTACAGCCAGCATATTGTATCTAGCATTGGTGTTTATTATAACACAACTTTACACCGTGTTGTGTGCCGCTAGTTAGAGTGATCAAAATTACATCATTCACGCATATTTACTCCTAACTTGTGTGTTTTTGTATATTTCACAGTCATTGCTTTGCTACATGTTTAACTATAAATGCTAAATTATGAGGTGTTGAGAACTTCTGGCCTTTAGTCCACACTTAGTTCATAGGAAATTATTTTATTTCCTCTCCCAGATACAACCCAGAAAACCTTGCAACGCTGGAGCGCTATGTGGACACACAAGCTAAAGAAAACGCCTATGACCTGGAGGCCAACCTGGCTGTCCTAAAGCTGTAAGTTACACCATCATAGAAATGTTTATTTGATCAGCGGGTCTCCGAGAATGATCTGGAGTCTCTTTTATAAAACATTGTGTAGCTTTGTTGCATTTAACATGCATGGTAGAAATATGCGTATCCATTTGAGACCAGAAAAAGAAACTGTTCTCTGCAAAGAAAGCTCTGACTATTAAATCTCTCGCAGGTACCAGTTCAACCCAGCCTACTTCCAGGTTCAAGTGACTTCACAGATTCTGCTGAAGGCTCTGACCAACCTGCCTCACACAGACTTCACTCTCTGCAAGTGCATGATCGACCAGACTCACGTATCCTTTTGGTGCTGTTTCATCAAACCAGTGTACAAGGCTAGGTTTTAAAGTCACACTGTTTTGTACTGTGGCGATGGCCCAATTGATAAGACGCTTTCCTTTGGTGTGAGAGACCCGGGTTCAATCCCCCACTGTGACCCATCCACCATTGTGTCCCTGAGCAAGACACTTAACTCGTAGTTGCTCCAGAGGCGTGTGACCTCTGACATGTATAGCAATTATAAGTTGCTTTGGATAAAAGCGTCAGCTAAATGAATAAATGTAAATGTACTGTGAAGTGCAGTGATGTTAACATTCTTGGTAAACTTTTCAGCTGTGATGGCTGTTTGGTCAGGTAGAGTTTGATCTTTCTGTTCTCTAGGAACAACAGAAAGATCAAGACAATATTGTCGAAGACAATATTAGGATTGCTTAAAGTGTAGGGCTGGACGATGTGGCCAAAAATGTTATCGCGATTAAAAGTTTCATATCTTTTGATATGAATAATTATCAAAATAATTATGTAATTGTTATTTCTTTTGAGTTTAAAGGCTGATTTTTGCTCCTGAGTGAAAGTGTAAAGACATCCTGGGTAGGTGGGTGCGTGGGTGGGTGGGAGGGAGGTGTCTTGGGGTTGGCGGGGCATTTCCTTGACTACTGTGTCGCAGCAAGAGGAGCGCCCCATCAGACAGATCCTCTACCTGGGGAACCTTCTGGAGACGTGTCACTTCCAGAGCTTCTGGGTACGACACACACACACACACACACTTTGGCTGAATACATTTAACAGAAAAAAAGAGGAAGAACCTTAGGAGGAGCAACAGAGGAGGGATTTATCTTCAGAGATGCAACAGGTGTCAAGAAGCTGGAAGAATCTCAAACACATCCCACAGCATGTTTATACATTTACACAATTGACAACATCATCTGATCATTCAAAGTGTTTACAGCGCTGGTTTTATACCAAAGGTAATGTCATGATTTTGTAACTAATGCAGTGTTTCCCGTTAATTAACGAGACCGTGGCGGCCCGACACCGTCTAATTTGCTCCGCCATAGTCTCAAAATTAACTGAAAATATTTTTACACGTCTCATAATAACATTTCAGACCTGACATTGTGTTTTGTGGTCGCTGCTGTAAGCTCGCATGCTCACACACTTTGACATCCGACTCGAGAGGTAACTACGGTAACGTTACGGTCTGTTTCTGTCACTCGTTTGTGAGAAGGGGAAATCCACTGACACAGCCCAGTGCGAGCTGAAAGGCAGGTTAGAGCCACTATCCCGTCAGTTTGTCTCTTTACAAAGACAATAGTTGCAGTATGAGTCTTACCTGAAGAGAGGCTGTGAAGCGTTCATGTTACGCCGTGCGAGAACCACAAACATAATTTATCACATATCACATGGCATCAGACTTGATGTGACAGCGTCAGGTTTTCAAAATAAGAATCTGTAGATTAAGATTAATTGGATTTAAGATTAATTGGATTATCAAAAGTAAAAAAAAACCCAACAACAATAAAATATAAGGGAAATAACTTATTTTATTTTGGATTGTTTGATTTAGGGTTGCTGAAAAAACATTAAATAAATTCGTTGACTCTTGTTGCTGTTTACTTTAAAATGTACAAACCCCCCCCCCCCGAGAGAGTCTGAGGTCCAGCCACCATAGTCTCTTAAAACGCTGTGGGAAACACTGTAATATCATTATTACACAACCCTAACAGGGCTTGACAGCCACCTGTTGCATCAGGTTATATTCTGCTGACTAATTCTCCATTAAATATCATGCCAGCGAGGCTCATTTATTTTTATTGCGACATCTGTCGAACATCTTTTTCTTCTGATACAATTTGTTCTCTTCCTCTTTTCCAAACTTGCGAAAGTGTTTGCTTGGCATCGATAAATCATATCCTCTTCTTTGTTCTCCTGGCAGACGAGTCTTGAGGAGAACAGAGAGCTCATTGATGGTATTACTGGTTTCGAGGACTCTGTTCGCAAGTGTGAGTATCATCTTCTGACTTCCCACAGTGGACATAAAGTTCTCACAGTAAACACAAGCAGCTGATTTCATTTGACAGGAAAACAACCAAAGCTTAAGGAAGACGAAATTAAATATTTAGTTAATGAGACGAGTGATTGTTTAAACAGGATTAAGACTTGAACTGAGTCTGTTTAATTCATCTTCCCCTTCAGTCATCTGCCATGTAGTGGGCATCACCTACCAGACCATCGAGCACCGGTTACTGGCCGAGATGCTGGGAGACCCACTGGGTAAGAACTTTAACCCAAATCTAGAAAGACAGACCTGCAGAGCTCAATGAAGCAAATCCTTCATGTCCCTTCACTGTGTTAGATGGTATGTTTGTGATAGAAACTCCATACTTAGACAATAGTAACAGGTTCCTCCTCTAGAAAAGATGATCCAATTTAACTACCGCTAATCAATATTAATATTTTGATCTAATTATGAAGCAAATTAAACGACTACAGTGACAAACCTGACTGAATCTTCCACCTTGAAGAACTTTGTCTCCCCTTTGTTTGTTTTTTTCAGACACGCAGGTGAAGGTTTGGATGAATAAATACGGCTGGACGGAGAACGAGGAAGGACAAATCTTTATCTTCAGCCAGGAGGAGAGCGTCAAGCCCAAGAACATCGTGGAGAAGATCGATTTTGAGAGTGAGTGCTGCCGCTCAAACTGATAGACAAACGAGGAAAAACTCTATAAATTATTACTTTTAATACGGTCGCTACGATTACTATCTTTGCATCGAGCAAAGCAAAAGTACTTCTTAGACGATGAATCGTTGAAATAATCTATAGAAGCTTCAAGTACTAAAATCGTTGGCTGCAGCCCTTCTAGAAACTGACACAAATGTGATGACAGAAACTACACAATGTGTGAAACAGGCTCTTTGGCTGAACTAGCTTTAAGTTTTGTACATTCAAGGTTTCCACATGTGGTCTGCTGCGTCAGTTCATGAACAGACCTCATTTGCGTTTTGCACATTTCTGCTTTAAATGCATTTTGAGCTTGCTTAACGCTGACCTCACTTCTAGCATACCGCTACCTTCATATTACAGTTGGAAAAATGACATGCCTTACTCGTACATGATGTTTTAGAAACACTTTGACTGTTTCTGAGCTTTGCTGCTTATGATGAAAGAACAAGATAGAAGAACTACCGTCATCGGTTGTTCCACACAGCTTCAGGAATAGTTAAAGGACGGTTTTCATATTTCAGTATTAGTGTTTTCCCTCTTTCCTGTCATTGTAAATTGTTTTTTTAACCTGTCACACCCAGCAGCTTGGTATAAAGTATGAGAAGCTGAATAACATGTCGTGCCCGACAGATTTTGCTTTAACAAGAGTTTTTTTTTTTTTAAATATTCTCCTTAGTCCTACATTTATTCATTTAGCTGACGCTTTTATCCAGAGCGACTTAGAATTGTTATACATGTCAGAGGTCACACGCCTGTGAAGCAACTAGGGGTTAAGTGTGTAGCTCAGGGACACATTGGTGGATGTGTCACAGTGGGGGATTGAACCAGAGTTTCTCACACCAAGGGCATGTCTCTTATCCACTGCTCCATTACCAACACCACCATCTTATTTATCATTTATTTTTATCAGGTATTCATTTCTCACAGTCACCGGGCAGGCCAGGGTGCAGTGTAACATATTTGATTAATTGACAAAAAACACCCACAGCCTAATGGATTATATAATAAGCATTTGTTGATCTCCACTTTGTATCTGAAGCAGATTAAAGAGATCACAACACTCACCAAGATTTAATCCAGTCTGTCTCGTACTGGGGGATGAAGAAGCGCGTCTCATGTCACACATTGTGTGTATTATTTGTTTTGTTGATGAGCGACACGTGAAGCTAAAGCTTGATATTCTGTCTCCTTTCTTTCTCTCTCCCACTTCTCTCTTTCTGTTTTTCTTTTCACAGGTGTGTCCAGCATCATGGCAACATCTCAGTGATGCACACACATTCACACACACAAACATACACACCAGACACGACGGATTCAACCAGGTCATTTGTTTTTTCATAATCCCTCTTTTCTCAATAAAGGTAATTTATCATTTCCAGCCTGTGTCTGTGTTTGGTTCTTCATGCGGCTCTCTGAACATTCCTGAAAAACCTCACAGCTGTTGCTTCATCACCAGAATGTTTTATCAGACCACGTTAACTGCTTTCAATGCAGATGTTTGCCAGTTCTTCCAAGAAATTATTTGACTTCCTTTTTAATCCTAGAGTGAAATCAGGGTGTTGGCTGTACACTGTTACTAAGCAAATAAAAACCTGACATGACTCAGGGCAGCCGGTCTTAAAACCGCTGCTTAATCATCACATTATATTTTATGGAGTTGGGTCGCCGTTCTGTTTCTCCTACATGTCAAGTGTGAAAGTGCGCCGCTGAGTTATGCTTCAGAAATGAACACAGATGTAAATTAACTCCTCTGACAGTGTCACCAAAAACCTCAACGTAAGCTCTACAATGATAGACTTTTTATTGGGTTTGTCATTGTTAAATTGTGTAAATGTCACGTGGGACTGTTAACGAGTAGTAAACCTACTGATGTAGCTTAAATCTGTCTGGGAGAAATCTGACAGATTAATAGCTTTTTGTAGTGAGTCTATCTCAGTCGAACGGTTACAAAACCCACCAACCAACACCTCCATAAATCATGTGTGTTTAATTTGTTCAAAAATCGAGGACAGTCTGGTGCCACTGGACAGACGCAGGCTGTATGTTTCTGTTAGCTTGATTATTGAAATTATATTATAATTACAAATAAAATATTGCCTAGACAAGTTTACATTTAGGCTACCCATTTAGCTAATGCTTTTATCCAAAGCAACTTAAAATTGTTATGTATGTCAGAGGTCGCACACCTCTGAAGCAATTATGGGTCAGATGTCTTGCTCTGGGACACATTGGGAATTGAACTTGGGTCCCTCACAGCAAAGGCATGTGTCTTATCCTGTGCGGCATCGTCAGTGCCAGGGGTATTGGGATTCCCAGCCAGGACACTTAGGTCTTGGACTCCTCAGCACACAAATAGTTGCTAACACCTAGTCTAAGGAAAGGGAAGCTTGTTTGAGTGCCCCAGTGTTATCTGAGGGAGCTTGACATGAAAATATAATTAAACTTTTGACATTTAGTTTGGATGACTGTGTCTTGCAGCGCTTGGCATTAACTTTTTCCTCACTAGCCAATGTGGCTAGTGGTTTCTAAAGTTACTAGCCATGCAGCATTTTCACTGGTCATTATTTTATTTGTTGGAAAATTACATTATTTAGGATTAAAGTTGACAGTGGCATGCTTAAATGTACTAGTATTATCATTGGCTCTGATAAGGTTGTGTGTAAAGTAAAATCCTATAATACAGAGTAGAAAAATGTTATGCATTAGAAACAAAGAGCAAAGAATAAATTATTTTTGTCTAAGAAAAAAAATCAAGGCAACAGGTTAAAAACAATCTGTAGGCCTGTATCAGTTTGGATTGTTTGTTTCTGTGTATCTGCATTTCCTCAGAGCTTTGACTGGATTTATGTTTATCCTCATGAATCTCTGGTCGCTCTGAGTAACTGGAGATTCGTCCACCTGAAACATTTACACAGGTGTGATATGACATTATGATGTGATATGAGGGCAAAACCCTAGCTTACCCGATCACAAAAACTGTCTGCCACTCACTGCGCGAGAGCGGGTTCGCTGGATAAATTGCGTGAGAGTTGCCAGCTCTGAAGGGACTGTGGCTG
Organism: Lepomis gibbosus; assembly: GCA_029875015.1. Lineage (NCBI taxonomy): Eukaryota > Metazoa > Chordata > Actinopteri > Centrarchiformes > Centrarchidae > Lepomis > Lepomis gibbosus. The sequence continues at coordinate 2,719 of JAPMOB010222438.1, read as the reverse complement.
CCCTGCGACAGATGCATCTTTTCTTGTGTGACATAAGTCATACTTGGCGCACGCGCCTGTGGTCTGGATGCTCCGCTATATGATCGCTGCCGCTGGTTAAGTTGATCATTAACAGCAGGCTAAACATCACAGCACAGCCCTCGGTCGGACGGCCAGCCCGCGGGTTTATTATCCACAGTGTCAACTTGTTTACGTTGCTGTAGATCAAGATAGGCGTCACGAATGGACCAATGAGCAAACACTATGTGCAGGTAGTAGGCTACTCATGGGAGTTGTAGTGTCGTAATGTCAAATTGCAATTAGTTTGTTATTTCATATGCCTTTAGAAAAGACTACAATTTTCAACACGCCAAAGTGGCTAGTGGGAGTGAGTGTGTGACCCGCCACGGCTGAAATCCACCCGCATTTGGCGGGTTAATGTCAACCTGGGTCTTGAGTGACTTATTCTGGCATACATACATGATTATTATTGGACCTGCAGGCCATTATTCCGTGTGCACCGAGAAGTCCGGGTAACTAATGTTAAACTGAAACTTTTACAACATGTGGGAGGGTCTCACCTTCAGGGAAATCCTGCAGCACCGAGCTCCACTCCTTTCTGCTCAGGTGAGCGTCGGTCTCTGAGCGTGCCTTCCCCAGAGGCGTGACTTAGGCCCATCTGTCATTTGCGCAGGTAAAAGTCAGGCAAGCACTTTCAGAGAGTTGTTAGAGAGCTGTTGGATTAGACATGAAGAAGTCGTTGAGTTCAACGTCTGAAGACACCCTTCCTCCGCTGGAAGATTATGTGGACTCGGTCCACACCGACGAGCTGCTTGGCTCTCAGTCCCGCAGCTGGCTGGCGGACCTCCGGATCAGGGACAGGCCCCCGGAAATCGGGGACGTGAACTCGGTCGGCCGCGACGGACTGTTCGTGGACAATCATTTCCCCGTGGGAGAGCTGGAAATGCAGCCCGGTGTCCAGTGGAAACGACCTAAGGTAAAGAAAAGATCGAGAGTTACCCTGAATACCTGCTCTGCTGTGGTGGGTTAAGGAATCACTACAACATAAAAACCTATTATACTAGGCTATGAAAAGATGTTGAGTTCATTTTAACTACTTATAGGCTACTTAGTAAGTTATTAAGTCCATTCTCCAACTCAAGTAGCCTTCTGTACTTGAACTTGTATTTCTTGTATTGTATAACTTGTATTGTATTTAACGCTAATTTAGACTTTTGACTTCTCTACATTTATTTGACAGCTATAGTTCTAGTTACTTTGCAGATTACAGTTGTACATATAAAACATATGATAACTTATAAAATATGATGCATTATTAGATTAAAGTACACAACAATGTAGGCTATAAGATAAGCTTCATCTCGAATGTAACATGTAAAATATTCCTATATAATAATAAGCTGCATAACAAGTACATTTACTTTTTATACTTTCAGTACATATTGCTGATAATCCTTTTGCACTACTTAAATTCAAAAGTATAGTGTATTTTTTACATTTTGCTACCTTTATAGTAATAGTGTAATAGATTCTTCCATCACTGCTGTTGGACAGTTTTATTGGCTTTGTATATGTCTATAATAAAACTTCCCTTATATACATCATTATTTTTGGGTTTATCCCATGGTTGCATGAGAATCTTTATGTGAAAAGTTACTGACAGCTGTCAGATCCACGTGGTGGTTTTAAAAAAGTAATTTGAAAGTAAACTGTCTAAAAAGTTGCACAAAATGAACATTCTGGAAATAGTTTTACTCTCCAGTAGAAACGAGAAGATGTAGTAGGAAATTTGTATGAAATATTGTCAGTAAGATAGGGAGACAAGGCAAAACTGAAAGCTTAAAAGGTTTAAAATAACTTTTTTTGTTTGCTTTTGATAATTATCAACATGTGGAAGCCTGCTCACAGAATATTCTGAGAACTTAAGAGAAGCAAAATACCATAAAGCACTAAAACAAACTCAGACTCAGGACACAGAGGCAGGAGTGGTAAGGAGTTACTCAGTTTAAACAGATTCATAAATGTGGGACATCAAGGTTTAAGTTACTCTAAGGAACAAAGAAAGGGGGATGAAAACATCCTCATAAAAAGTATAATAAGTCAGTAAGGTAAATTATGGTGACTCAGCAGAAAGCTGACTGGAAACAAGGGGAGACAGAGATGGGTTCCCCAGCCAGAATCCAATGGGGGACGTTGCACTTCATGGTCAGCGCCTAGGCCATGGCTCACAAGTGTTCACTTCTCATAGACATTAGGCTCACTATTAATTCCTTTTAAAGTTAAACTTTAAAGTTATACTGTCAGTGAAAGACAGAGTGTTATAGGTTGGTGATAATGAAAAGACTCAACAGCCTCATTAAAATCAGATTTACTGTTAGTGAATTATGACACCTTGTCATAGATGTCAGCCCAGTGGTATCTATTAATACACAGTTACACTACCTGCTTTTGTCTTCAAACAAATTAGAGCAGGGCAAGACTCGGTCGGGATAAGATAAAACCTGCATGTGTATTTATACAGGGCTGTTGTTAACTAAATGAGTAACATATCAAACAAAGGTATTACTACATGAAATGAAAGCAGCTCTCTTTAGTGGCGGCAGAATGAAAGTAATTACACAATTACACACTTTTAAATTTTTTTTATCATTGTCTAATTGCATTAAAGCAGCTGAACTACCCACTGTTATCTTGAGAATTTGTGAGAGCCGTAACACTT
>JAPMOB010222436.1:0-11227 GCA_029875015.1 Lepomis gibbosus | reverse complement strand
AAAAATATTAAACACATTTCAAAGCAGTAAGTAGGCTTATCCTGCTGTACTGTCAAAACCTGTAGGCAACAATAGCCTAATGCTTTTAATCAGTCTCTGTAGGATCATATCGCTATAGTCAAGAGTTTCTCCACATCACCGCTGCAAACATAAAGCAGCCTATTGACTAAAACAGTGTGTGGGATTTCCTACAGATGGTGATAGCCTTTGTCCAAGAGAGCTGATTGGTCAGTAGGCGGTGTTTTCATAGAGTTGATCTCTTATCTGTAACAGAACGTCTCGGGTTACGTATGTAACCCTGGTTCCCCGAGAAGGGGAACGAGACACTACCGTTCGAGTTCCCTAGAAGGGGAACCTGCTCTGGAGCGTATGTAACCCTGGTTCCCGAGAACCAGGGTTACATACTTAACCCGAGATACGAGGGTTACATACTTAACCCGAACGGCTAACCTGCTCTGGAGCAGATTAGCCGTTCAGCAAAAGTTACCATGGTGATCTATGCAATGCAATGTTTTGAACACTGGACAGAGTTTCACAAAATGACATAGAGGTTCTGCAATTAGTGCCAAAGATGATTACAAAAAACTGTAATTGTGTGCCGGTACAGTAAAATGAAGAGAGATATACTTCATGTAATATGAACCTTTATTTTTTTCTCAGTTTTCTATAGGGATGGCCTTTAAACTATCAATAATGTCCAATGTGAACAGCCTTTTAAACTTGCCTGTTTGCATCGTTTCCGGAGATAATAAGAGGGAAAAGCATGTGTAGTATTGTATCAGATTGTACTTCATTATTCAATTGCTTTTCCATTTTGGTCTGGGAAACACTTGTGAAAAAGGAAAAGGATTATTAGAGAGGCTGGGAAAGTAATGTGTTCCAGCTGATATCATGGGAATACGGAATAAATGATGCACACACACACAGACATGCAGAGATAGACATGTAAACACATACAAGTACATGCAATCACTTACACACTTAAAATGACCCTTACTGTTCCCACGACATCTGCTACCACGGGGTCCAGTTGGTCGTGTATGAAAGCCACAATGATCAACCCTAGAACATTAGAGGAATTCACAAAAACATAAGTGAGTTGGTCCAGAACAGAAATAGATGAGTGGATATGAGTGGCTTTAGTGCTATTTGCGTCAATTATCTGTTTCACTGTTACAATACATTGTGCTGCTACAGATATTTGCACTATTCATATTGTCTTGCATATAATTTTTCTGTACATATTTTTACTGCTACATTCCTGACAAATATCACAATATTTTGTATTTGTTTTCTGTTTCTTTTATAATATTTTTATTCTATTTTATATTACATATTTATACTGTTTTTGTTTTACTTGTCTTCTGTTTTTATTGGGAGCCTTGCAACAAAGTCTCGCTCAAATCTACATTGTGAATGTGCAGTTGAATGACAATAAAGTCTGTCTAAGTCTAAGTCTTGATCATTCTTATCATATTAAATACTGGATTCTGGTGATTCATATAAACCTTAGGGTGGTTTTATTCTATATTTTTTTTCTTATTGTCAACAAATCCCATGAAAAGAACAAAATCAATAATGTGTTTTTTTGTCTCTCAATACTTGCTGACTTCCCTACCCGAGCCAATTCACTCCTACTGACAACCCAATCTCCTAGAAATTATTTTACATATTACTAAATTGGTTTCCCAATAATGTTATGCTGACACATATAATTATGTAATTGCTGCCTTGATTATGTACAGAGGCATGGTGGCATGGAGCTTTGGTAAATAAAGTGCTACATTTATGTACCACACAGGAGTCATAGAGAGGGGATGGAGTTGGGTTGGGTTGGGTGGTGGTCGTCCAAAGCACTGTCTTTTGACACCAGAAACACACATCCTGAGTCCTGTCTGTGGTTAGGTTAGGTTTAGGCAACGCTTTGATAACGGTTAGAGGAACATTGTGGCTTCAGTTAAATGTTAATAATCACATATTGCCTTGTTTCAAACCAAGATTAAGATCTTTCCCTAACTTTAATATTTGAGCAGAAAACAAATAATATAGACCTTCAGTGAACATTTTGCTGATATGTTCAGCATCAATATTTCGTAACATGCCAACAACAACATTTCTTTATTATGTTCATAGAAAACACATGATGGAACAAGTCACCCAGTACGGCAGTGTGGCTCACTTTTCAGAATCAGAATCAGCTTTGTTGCCAGGTATGTGTACACATATGAGGAATGTGACTCTGGATTGTACAATGCTCACAATGTGCTTACTTATACAATAACACAATAATACAGTAGTAAAATCAAACACAGTATAGAGAACATATATAGACACACTATAACGAAAAACAGATAGACAGATTGAGACAATAGTGTAATAGTGCCATGAGCAGAGTGCAAAGGATGCAGGAGAAAATTATTATTACCATTAATGTTATTATTATGTACATGTTGGAGGTGGATGTGATATACAGATGCACATACCCATACAAGCATACATGTATACAGTGTGATGAGTGCAAACAATGCTGGAAAAAATAATTATTATGTGCAGGTGTTATGTATATGAGGTATGTGGATTTGGCATGCTGTATATACAACATGACAATATGAACAGTATGAACAGCTTTGAAATGGAGAATGATGAATAAATAAATAAATGGTAAGTGGTAGCCAGTAAACAGGAATTATTGCACAGGAATTGTTCCTGGCACTGTGAGTCAGAGTCAGTGTTCATCAGAGTGATGGCTTGTGCTCTGTAGCGCCTACCAGAGGGGAGAAGCTGGAACAGGTTGAGTCCGGGGTGAGGGGGATCTGCAGTGAGGTTTCTTTCCCGTTTCCTTACTTTTGTGTTTTTAATAGTTTTGGACAACAATTAGCCTTTTTCACAGCAGACATTTGTACTTGTCTTAGTAATGTAGGAACAGCACAGATGTTTTCTAATAACAATAACAATTGTGTCTTTCTATTCAAGTGTCCCAGCCAGCAGGCACCATGCCAGGACCCCGAAACTGAACCAACTAAATTGGATTTAACCATTACTAATTATTTTATTCACACCGATGTTTTTACTATTGTGACAGAATGTCACAAAAGAAGGTAAATGACATCCATCCATCCATTGTCAACCGCTTATCCTGCGTACGGGGTCGCGGGGGGGCTGGAGCCTATCCCAGCTGGCATAGGGCGAAAAGCAGGGTACACCCTGGACAGGTCGCCAGTCCATCACAGGGCCACACATAGATACCTGGAGAGAACCCACGCAGACACGGAGAGAACATGCGAACTCCACACAGAACGGCCGGGGCAACCGGGGTTTGAACTCATGACCTTCTTGCTGTGAGGCAACAGTGCTAACCACTGCACCACCGTGCCGCCCCCAAGTGACTGACAATAAACCAATAAGATAGAATATATCAGATTTTGGCTACACAGACAATACTTGTTAGTAGAATCAATTAATTGTTGGTGTTGGTTTTTATGGGATTAATTTACAACAACAACAATATAGAATCACCAACCTTATCCTTTAATCATTATGTATTTCGAAGGAATACAAAATCCGTAATACAGTGTTTAACATTTACATATAAACCATCAGTGCCTTCTCTGTAAGGCAGTTTTGTCCTTTTGATAAAAAGTTGTTGTGGAGTTGCACTGTGTTGGGAGTCTTGTTGCTCTAATAATGGTATTTTGCAGTGTGTAAGAATTCAAACATCATCATTATGTGTTCTGACTATGAGTAAAACAACCCGTCGTGTTATGATTGCCATAGAAACTGTTTTATAAACCACACTCCGGCTTTATTTGTGCGACCCCCTGCCATCAGTACCACCACCACTCCCAGTCCCCTGCAGAGTTTGACTGTAAGCTGTAAATATGTACCTTTTCATCAGGATGTACTAATGGAACACAGAATAATTGGATGCATTTTACTTGTTTTTTCACAATGTTTTTGCATATGAAAACTTATAAACTCACCTTAGGTGCTTTTCAAAATGAGATATGTATTTTGTTCTGCTGGGCAACTCAAAGAATTTTATTATTCTGGCTCTGATTTTGTGAAAATCATACTTCAGTGTGGTGGCTAAAAAATCAATCATGTATTATACCTGTAATTCTGGACAGCTTAATCAGTATTTGTAACATAAACAGTTCTCTCTCAAATGTAGAAGCCAAGCAAAAAAAACAAAAAACAAGAGGAGAAACAGAAAATGAGGCACAAGCAGAGAAAAGAGAAGGAATACATCAAACATTGTCTGTTTGCAGTTGTTCATTGTCTTGTGTTTTGCACACTCCCAGCTGGCAAAAATGATGTGCTGCTGAAAAGTCCACATGAAAAAACAAACATTAACATATTAACACATTATCATAAAGAAATGCTTGACACATACATTTTTTGTTTCTCCTTGGCAATTATGGCCAACAGTTCTCAAGCAAATACTGTATCTCTACTAATTGTTTTTTATGCCGTAAGGAATAGATTAGGACCGACTGGTGACAGACTGTAGGCGGACAATGCTAGCCTGGATCCAGCACCATGGAGCACTCGTTTTTGTCTTCACCCACATTAGTCACATGGCTATGGAATAAATTTGAGCGAAAACACAAATGGGGATTCAAGCTAAGCCGGGCTTGTAGATTTTTCATGTTGAATTTCACAATGTTTTTATACACGTGTGAACTAATTATTTCATAGCAGGGCCACTTCTGCCACACAAATCCTTGGAAAATCTAGTTAGTGTAATATGGTAGTATTAGAAAAAGTGGGCCTCCATTCACTTAAGTGGAACTTGAAAGCCCAACAGAACAGTGCTTTGACATTCTTATTTCTAACTTTATAAAAAGATGTTCATGAATATAAATCAAGACTTAGCTATAAAACAGAGAATATGGGGAGAATATATGAAAATCCAGTTTGAAATTTTTGGTAAGCAGATGTTGTTTTGAAGACTTTGTGAACTGCACTGTACTGTGATGTATGATGATTATTAAAGATGCAGTAAGAGAATAGAGAATGGGATGCAGAAGAGTTACACACAAGCAGACTGCACACAAACATACGCGCACACATACTGTTTTGTCAACACACACACACACACACACATACACACACACACACACAAACATCTGTCAAAATGATGTGTTTGAAGGGCTGGAGGTTATCAGGACACACATGCAAACACACACACACACACACACACACACATAATGTGTGGGCCCACATTATAGGCCTGCTCCTCAGGAGTTGGCCCTTCTGTGACATTTGGAAAGGGCAAGAGAAGCATCACACAGACACACGCACACACACAAACAGCTTTGGCCTCCACACCATCAGGTGTCAGCATGGCCCCCCCATACAGAAGCTCAATACTCAGATTAACATCAGGAACCAGGATTAGCTTGCCCCTGCAGGGTTTGGACAGCACACACTCATTTTACCTGGCTGTCCTATAGTGTTTGGGTGCCACCCACACAACCAAACAGCACACTAACACATACAAACATTTGGCAGAAGCATGCACACAGATGCATGTGCACTAAGATGAACAGGTTAAGAGTTATCGTTTGGCAGATGATGAAGGTTGACTTTTGCAAATGAAAATAAGTGAATTAATAGGGGGGGCATTGAAGTTCCTCACAAATATAGCATTGTCAATCCTTTAACCCTTGCTGTGTATTTTCCTTCTCCAGTTAAATCCTCCTTCTCCAGTTACATAAACAGCAGAATAATGCATTAATGCCGGTCGTCATCTCACATTCGCAAGGCTATAAGATTCATTCTAGGAAATTATTTCTGCTACAAAGTACAGAATAGTTGAAAAACTGCCTCAGCAACAAAACTCTGCCCCATCCTTGAGTGTCTGTGCTGTCTTACATAACGATGCCTCATCAGCCACCTCACAGCAAGCGTGCTTGTTCAAAATCCTTATGAGGCGTCTCTTTCGTCGTTTAAATGGTCAGATTTAGTGAAGAATTGCCTGGCTTGACCAGAGCTCTTCTCACCAGTCAGTCAAAATCAGATCATTGATTTCTCTGTTGCAAGGTCTGAAGGAAGGGCACGCTAAGAAAGTGTCTGAACAAAGCCACACACTGCTGTCCTGGTTTAGAACATGACAGCATGTCAGACCTCTATGTCTCCTCTATTAGAGATGCTTTGTCCCATGGTCTTCTCTATGTATTAAACTAGGAAATACAGATGCCTCTGCAGCCACAGTGTGCTTTTCATTCGGAAAGGTTAGCATACGAGCTGCAGCCCTGAGACTGGGGTCAATACAGCAGGTTTGGCTGTTTTTATCTCCTCTGTCTGTCTGAGAGGCTGCAGCCCCTCTGGTTCGATGAGTCACTCACCAGGCTGCAGCAGAAAACAATGCTGTTCTACTGCCACCTTGTGGTAACTGTAATTTGAGATTTGAAAGACTTTTGATTCCAAAATCCCTCCTTCTCACAAAATGATCTCATTACAGTAAAACAGCATTTGCCACTAGCACTTTTTTCAAAGGTAAAATGTTTGCTATTACAAGGCACCACTGTAAAATAAGCTGAGTGTAATTACTAATTCTCTTTTAAATATGAATTACATTATTGTGTTCACAAAATGAATAATTAGCACATTTAATCTACTTTAATGCCAAAATTAGGTATATGTAATTATTGTTTTATTGATATACACATTACAAAACTGATCTGCATATTGGAATGGAGAGTACACTGTGGCCAAAAGTATGTGGACACATAGCTTGTACTTTTGGTCTGGGGCTGTTTTCTTTTAGTTTGAGCTCTGACCGGAACTAGGGGAAGCCTTAATTTTGCAATAAGCAGTGCTTTTTTAGTCCTTCGTGCTAGTAGTATAGTAATAGCTTGGGTCATAGTCATAGTCATAGTCCTTTCTTATATTTTGTGCACTAGTGCCATTTTCTTCCCCAAGGTAAAGGCTTCAAAATGCAATCCAAATGCATGACATGCTCTCAAACACTCAGGGGCATTACATACACCTACACACAATGTACAGTAGTGCACTGTGCTCCAGTGGGCAGTATCTGCCTCTTCTTTCTTTGGTTTAAGTCCAAAAGCAGTTCAACCCAGACACCTGAGAATACCGCACAGACAAAAGCAAGAACGAGACAGAGAGAAAGAAAAAGAAAATGTCTGTGTGTCCGTGGGCTTTCTTGTGTGTACATGAGGTACTCTCAGTTCAGAAGCTGGGACATTGAATGGTTAGTGAAGCCCAGAACTGCTGACAGGTGGTACTCACATACACACACACACACACATGCACGCAGGTTTTCTCATACTGTTGTAATTGAAAGCTGTCACTTTGAGATTTTCTCTTCCAGAGGGATTTGCACTGGTTGACTGCAGCTGGAGGATTTCAGTCGTCTCTTCTCTTTGATATCACTCCTCACCTCTAGATTTCACCGCTTTCTCTCTCTCTGTTGCTGTTGTATAATAATAATAATAATAATAATATCCCCCTCCTATACACATACAGACCTGCTAATAAATTACCCTCTCTCACAATTTTAGCTGTGATAAACAGCAAGACACTAAACCTCCACAGATTAATAAAGAGAACATGGTGACACCGAAAGTGAATTTAATTCGGTCTCCAGTTCAGTTCACTCCATAGTGACAGCATTGGTCTAATTGGCCAGGGTTATACCCTGACTTGCCCAGGTAGTTGTGGCTTGAAAGTGACTGCAGTTGAAGTAATGGCGAGGTTGAGGCATCTGAAGCACAATTATTTAAGTTTGTCACTTTGTAAGTATCGCTTATTCTCTGATATCTAAATCGTCTCCCTCTCTCTTCCATTCTCTTTCTCTGCTGTGTCCAAACAGTGTATTTCATTCATTATTGATTAGGCCCTAAATTAGGTTAGCACATATTTAATCATTCATGTGGGCTCACTTCTTTGACTGGCCTGCTGAATCATTAATTATGAGTTCTGGAGATGCTAATTTGTCCTATGATCCGCATGAGCATCTGCAAGCTGGAGAAACTGATGTCTGTTTTTACGTTCCATTTTCTACCTGCAGAATTTGTTGTCTGAGGACTGAATTTCTTTTTCTAAATATTAACTTCTCAGTAAAAAGCCGGTTTGAAAAATGTTTTAGGCACTTTAAAGACATGTGATTGACACTTTCAAAAATATAGTCAATACAATCATTGTGGAAGTGAAATGACTAACTTACAGATCTTACCAGTTGTTCAGTGATCTCCAGGTCTATTTGAACACATGAACCTGATTATGAAGCATGGTGTGTGTGTTAGACTGATTTACAATAACATCATACATTTTTTAATATGGTGAAAAGCTTACAGTCTCACAGTAATTTATCCATTCATTCACAAACACACACACACACACACACACACACACACCCAAGGTATGATAATCAGAGGTACAGTGTTTGAAGAACTACCCTGAACAATATTACTGAGAAGATTCATTCTGAATGACTACTCTCAACAATATAATAAAAGAATAAGATCCACTTCTTATATTTGTAATAAATCCTTTGCCAATTAATCCATGCCTGATCCAGCTTGTGTGTGAGCAGGAATTGGGAACTAATTTATGGAAAATTTCCTCTCTTCCCCTCTTACAGTTTCAGCTGAACACCATGGTCCAGCTCTGCTCTGTATCTTACATTCCACATTCTGCTGCTCCCGGGTGCTTTGCTTTGGTGACTTGGTTATTCCGTGCCTTATCCCACCTCTTCATTCACATCAGTATATCCAGTGGTGTTGTTGCCTTCCCTCTTTAGGTAGCAACGTCTAGCTTCAGTTGGATGAATGACATGTATGTTTTATGTCTCTGTTGTGTGGACCTTATGGCTTTTTTTAACTTTCACAAGCCTTCCATGTAGCACATCTTTGAATACAGTAAGTGGTGAAGTGGTCAAGGAAAGTCATATTTATTGATCAGTGTGCTGAATAGATTACAGCCTCAGCCACGGCCAAAGTTGCACTATAGGCACATAATAATAGTCAATTCCTTTAGGGAGTGGGATTTTTCTTTGAAAGGATGCCAGAGGAAACCAATAGGCTTAGAAGTGCTGAGGGCCTCACATCTAAACTCCTGTAGGGTTTGCCTCCATACATTTATCCTTAGAAAACTTCAAAGCCACAGTGTCTGTTCTAACACAATGGAGGACAGGGTTTTCACCACTGCATAGATGTCATGTTAATCCTTTAAAGGAACAAATGCATTCAGGGTTTGATTCACTTTACATATTTTATTCTTGTCTAATGTTTTGTCACTGTTTTAATAATAGAAACATTATTCCATTTTAACATCATTTTAACAGTATTAGTATATTAATATATTTTTAATTCAACATTTGAAACAACAAATAAACATCTTTGTTCCTGCTCCCCAACAATACCCCTGTCATTAAACTTGTAAAACCTACAAGGACCGTCGAGATCTGGTTGATGCTGCAGATGACTCCATTCTTCAGCATCAATTCCAGCTCACAGGCTGGAATACTTACACCAACTCTGTCCTGGATCACATCAACGTGTGTGTGGACAGAGTGACCACACACAAAACAATAAAAAAACATCCCCATTCAGAAGCCCTGGATGAACAGAGAGGTTCGCCTCCTGCTCAAAGCCAGAGATGCAGCCTTCAGGTCCTGAGATCGAGAGGCTCACAGCTCAGCCAGGGCAGACCTGATGAGGGGAATCTGCCAGGCTAAAAACACACAAACAGAGTATTGAGGGGCTCTTCAACCCCTTGGGCCCCCGGCGTATGTGACAAGGAATACCGAGCACTGTGCCTCCCTCCCTGACGACCTCCCCCACTTCTACACTTGCTTTGACCAAGGAAACAAGGAGGTCACACCCAAAGTGGATCTCCCACCCAGTAAGCCACACTCTCCAACTCAGATGTTTGCTGTACTCTGAGCAAGGTGAATACACAAAAGGTAGATGGGCCATACCTGGCCTCGTGCTTAGAGCCGGTGAGGAGCAGCTGGCCGAGGCCTTTACGGACATTTTCAATCTGTCCCTGGCCCAGGCAGCGGTCCCCACTTGTTTCAAGACAGCCACCATCATACCAGTACCGAAGCGCTCCACTGCTTTGGCACTTAATGACTTCTGTCCTGTCACACTAACCTCCATTGTCAGCAAGTGCTTCGAGACACTGGTCCTTTCTAACCTCAGATCCTGTCTACCTGCTACATCGGACCCACAACAGTCTCAAAATCAGGTCAACAGAGAATGCCATCTCTGCCGCAGAGATCATGTTGAGCTTGGAGATATCTGTTTGTTGTTAAGGTGAGAGTCAGAATAGAAAAGTTCTTCATATTTAAACTTAAAAAGTCGCAGCAGACAAAGTCTCCAGACTAAAAGTTTTACATTTTACTAGTCAACCCAGGTTTTGGGGATTACAACAATCTCATTACTAGCAAATGAATCTGAAAGACTGTCATCAAGGAGACGAAGCGGAGACATCAGCAGAGACTTGAAAGAGACCTCAACACCAGCAACACAAGGTTAAGCCATCAACAACATCTCAGGCTACAATAGCAGATGAACTTAACACCTTTTATGCTCACTTTGATCTCCTCAACAAGGAGTCAGCTGTAAAGTCTACTCCACCTCCAGAACAACGGCCACTGTCACTATCTACAGCAGATGTCAGGAGAGTCGTGCTGAGAGTAAATATGAGTAAATCAGCTGGGCCTGATAACATTCCTGGCTGTGTACTAAAAACCTGTGCCAATCAACTAGTTGATATTATTACTGACATTTACATCATATCACTGTCTCAGGAGAGGGTTCGCACCTGCTTCAAGATAGTTAACGCCATTCCTGTACCTAAAACGTCTGCAGTGACTAGTCTGAACGACTACCACCCTGTGGCTCTCACCCCCATTCTGATGAAGTGCTTTCGGTCCCAATTTGTATATGTGAATAATGAATCTTCCATGCATACCAGCGTTGACCATGGAGTACCACAAGGTTCGGTGCTCGGACCAATTCTTTTTACTATATATGTGCTTCCTCTCGGTAGAATTATAAGAAATCATGACATAAACTTTCCCTGTTATGCTGATGTCACTCAGCTATATTTAGAAATCAGGCCGGATGAATCACATCAGTTAGCCAAACTTCAAGGTTGCTTACAAGATATCAAACCCTGGATGACCTGTAATTTCCTCATGCTGAACTCAGACAAAACTGAAGTTATTTTGCTTGGGCCCAAACACCTTCGAAAT
>JAPMOB010222433.1:0-42100 GCA_029875015.1 Lepomis gibbosus | reverse complement strand
GAGTTTCACTGATCAGTGCTTAATCATCCCAGTTACAGTGTGATCCATGCCGAAATCTTAAATGCTAGTTCGGGTCAAGGCTTGCAAGATACGATATGAAAGGTTTCCAAGTCCTATTGAATTGTAGGAGCTTATCTGCTAGAGCACATCTTATTCTGCGAAAGTTGATCTTGAACAGATCAAGAAACTGACAGACTCCATGGATGGAAGGTTCATGGCAGGTATTCATAGTTTTCACGTGACATCACACTCCAATGAAAACGCTCCCTTGGAGGGCAAAAAAGACGTAATTTTCCATTGCCCGCCAACCTGGAAGCAAATGGTACACTGTTACTTTGAGTTTATTACTTTTTGCGTTGCCAAAATGCTGGATGGTTGTTGTGCTTTACTGGATAATTGTGTGATTTACTAATCAAAGAGAGGGTGCAAATGAGACAAACCTGAGCAATGTTAGCTGAGGGATTCCCTGGAAGGTAAAAGTAAACATTACCACAGTTGAGCAGCTGCTGGTTTGTAACAGTAGGAATGCGGCAGCGGATGCTGCAATGTTATATGGATTGGATATGCCCAACACTTGCAGGTTGAGTTCATATATTTCTTTCTTTTTCTTATGTTGAAAGGTTTAGGAGGTGGTCATGGAAATTATTGACCATTCATCTAGAAGCGCATTTGTGAGGTCAGGCACAGATGTTGGATGAGAAGGCCTGCCTCGCAGTCTCGGCTCTAATTCATCCCAAAGGTGTTCAGTTGGGTTGGGGTCAGGACTCTAAGCAGGCCAGTCAATTCCTCCACACCAAACTCGCTCATCCATGTATTTATGGACCTTGCTTTCTGCAGTGGTGCGTAGTCATGTTGGAACAGCAAGGGGCAACTCCCAAACTGTTTCCACAAATTTGAGTGCATGAAATTGTCCAAAATGTCTTTTAATGCTGAAGTTATGGCTGGAGTTTATGGCCAAAAATGTTATCACAATAAAAAGTTTCATATCTTTTGATATCAGTAATTATCAAGATAAGTATCAAATCTTTATTTCTTTCGAGTTTAAAGGCTGATTTTTGCAACTTGATGGTTGCTTGTGGTTTAAACGCTTAATTATGGTCAACACTTGAAGCCAAACAGTGGATCACTTCACCAATCTGAGGTGAACATTTAAAACAATTATGACAAAATCTTTAAAAGCTTTTTAAAGTAAAAGCTTTTTTCAGTCCTTTTTCCTCAACAAAACAAACATCTTAAAAAAGTCCTAATTTGTGTAAGATTCAAGTGAATAAAGTAAAACAATGATTGAATATTTATTGAACATTTGTTATATTGTTGTTGAAAAAAAATGATATTGCGATAATTATTATTATTGTTTTATTGTCCAG
Organism: Lepomis gibbosus; assembly: GCA_029875015.1. NCBI lineage: Eukaryota > Metazoa > Chordata > Actinopteri > Centrarchiformes > Centrarchidae > Lepomis > Lepomis gibbosus. Next base: position 40,733 of record JAPMOB010222433.1, on the reverse strand, counting down.
CCCTAGCTGACTAGCACCCCTAGCTTTCACAGGAACTAAGGGGCCAAGCCCAACCCCTGGACAACAACTCCACACTATAATCCCCCCTCCACCAAACTTTACACATGGCACAATACAGTCAGGCAAGTACTGTTCTCCTGGCAAACGCCAAACCCTGACTCGTCCATCGGATTGTCAGACAGAGAACACGTCTCCTCTGCTCTAGTGTCCAGTGGCAGCGTACTTTACACCACAACGCTTTACATTGCACTTGGTGATGTAAGGCTTGGATTCAGCTGCTCGGCCATGGAAACCCATTCCAGTAAGCTCTCTACGCACTGTTCTTGAGGTAATCCAAAGGCCACACAACGTTTGGAGGTCTGTAGATACTGACTCTGCAGAAAGTTGGCGACTACTGTGCACTGTGTGCCTCAGTATGCACTGACCACGCTCTGTGATTTTATGTGGCCAACCACTTCGTGGCTGAGTTTCTGTTGTTCCCCATCGCTTCCACTTTGTCATAATACCACCAACGGTTGACCGTGGAATATTTAGTAGTAAGGAAATTTTACGGATGGACTTATTACACAAGTGGCAACCTAACACGGTACCACACTTGAATTTACTGAGCTCCTGAGAGCAACCCATTCATTCACAAATGTTTGTAGAAGCAGTCTGAATGCCTAGGTGCTTGATTTTATACACCTGTGGCCATGGAAGTGATTGGAACACCTGAATTCAAAGATTTGGAGGGGTGTCGTAAACTTTTTGCCAATATAGTGTATATTGGTCACCATTTTTTATTTAATTGCCATTTTACTTATTTATTTGTTTGTTATTTTTGTTGCCTAATAATTCTGCACACTAATAAACTCTCCTGAGCAGAAAAAAAAGAAAAAACTTACTTTTTCTTAGATAAACATACAGGTTTGAGGTTCAATTATATTTTGGATTGACTGAGAGCATTGTGTGTGTTCAATAAATTTGCCTAATAATTGTGCATGCAGTGAAAAATAAATGCAGTTTTGCTTTAGACTACTTAGAGTACTGATTAAAGAAGTTATGTGGTATGAGGCACCCATAAACTGGTGTAATAAATTTGACTTATCATCTAGGTCAACAGACTGCAGACATCACCTTAAACAAGCAAGGATATTCTAATCATTGTCTTACAATGATTGTAATGATGTCTACAATAATCTTAAAGTTACTGCAAGGAAGTTTCATTTTGTGCAGTGGTGTTTCCACAGCCTTCTGTCTTGATCTGGCTAGTGCGTGCATTTGTTTTGGAAGCAAGTGAAAAGACATCACTTATTTTTACTAGATATATATGTACACACGCACTTTTTTGCAGATGTTTGTAGGATGCATAACAATAAGGCAATGCATCTATTTGTGGCTACTTAAGATAGATAACAATAATATGATATGGTGAAACAAAGCATGTATTCCAAATATATCTAAAATATGTAGTTGCTCAGTAATAGTAGTTTTGTTGAGAAAGCCAAACATTCCCTCCAAATGTATGTCTTCATTATAATAAGCAACAGTAAGATACAGCTTTATAGCAAGGCCAAGCCAGTTTGTAATGGAGTAATGTAACAGTTTGGTGTCATATCAGTGTTCAGAATCTCATATACCAAACCTTTAAATAAACTTGAGTTAATAGCGTTTTACCATCCAGGTGATTTTATTATTACATAAAACCTAAAAATAAGACAAAGTGGGTCAAACTCACACTTGTAGGGTTTAATTTGCATTTGAAAACAGGTTAAGATAACATTCAAGCACGTCTGCACTGGGAGACAAAGGAGGGCAGGGATAAGGAAATTTCATGTTACTTGATGGTGACATGTTGTATTTATTATCATGCAGCATGTAGAACCAGGTGACCACAGAAAGCAGGACTGAAACAACTATCGAGACATAAGCAGCAGGACAAACATTGAAATTGCAGTCTTGATTGTAGAAAAATGTAATTAATAAGCACAATACATATACAATACAGTGCATAGAGGTTAAGTGACAGCACATATGTGTTGGAAAATTTAATTCATCAACCAGCTGTGAAAAAATAATCAGACAAAATAACATCACAGTCAATAATGTTTTTGAATGTAATTCAGGAACACATAGTTTATACGACAGCTTTAAGGCTGAGTGCCTAGGCCTTAGTAAAATAGGATATGATAGTCTAGTTTTATGATAGACTGGACTGTGGAGGAGAAATGTAAGCCTATTGTACAACCCCATCTATTGTGCAGGTTGCGGGAAACACCAAAGATGATACAGCTGGCCAAGTTTGTTTCTTTGGTACTTCCGGTTGTGCCTGTTCACTGGTGCGAAGAAAGCCGCGAGGTGCTCTCGTCCTTGTCGCTGCACTAGCGACTCTTGTTGGAGCACAGTGGGAGTGAAACTCATAAACTGACTCCGTACGGCCTCATGCTGGTGAAGCTCTTTGCTGATAGGCAAAACCATATGGGTGAAACAAAGATGGCAAAATGGCAGTAGTAACTTTGCCCTTTAACAGGCACCTGAGTCTTCCAAACCGGGAAAAAAGCACATAAAAGCATTTTTCAAACATTAAGTGCAGGACCAACATGACCAGGGTGGCCACTTTGTCTCTTATCTCTGTCTGACATAATTACAATTTTTTTTCATATACTTTTACAAATTAGATTTTTTTGCGAGCTAGCATAGCTAACTTACTCCAGACGTTGCAAGCTAACAGCTGGCACTGTGAAGTACTTGATGCTAACTGTTTAACTTTCAAAACAAGACAGATTCATTGTCATTTTTCAGTAAAACCTTTATGAGAAAGAGGGTTAAAGGGGAAAGGACAAATGCTGAATGCAATAGCTTAATAATTTCAGGAAATTAAACCCGTAATTTGAGGTCACCTGCATTCAACATATCTGATAGCCATCTGGTGTTCATATATTTAAGTTACCTTTCCAGACTAACATCCACAACTCGTAACTAAAATTTCTACTGCTAATATAAAGTAGCTAACGTAACAAAGAATTTTATAATTTAAGGGGACAATTTAATATTCCCATGGAACAAATAATTGATTTATGGACCTAAACAACCAATTTATGTGCACAGTTTATTTGAAAAGATACCCCTAATAACAACCAGGCTCTGTTTATACACATTGTTGGTAGTCATTTTTTTAGATTGATTTAAATTGATAAATGCTAATCCTATTGAGATTTGGCTAAATTAACAGTAATAATAATAATAATAATAATAATAATAATGGGAATGAATGGAAATTGTTTTCTGTCTTCTCATTTTTAAGAAAATGTTCCATAAAAATTAAAACGTTTTACAAGACGCCCTTCCTACGATGGAGCATGGATTTGCTGGCACTTCTACCTGCTATTAACAGCTGCACTAGTCATGTTTAATTGTTATAACCACAGTATGCTATTGCATTCCAGGCCATAACACAAAAATGGTGTTACATTGCAAAAGCACTTACTCACTAGTCAGCTGCTGTCTTGTTTCTGTGTTGTCACTGACTTTGTTTTTGAGCCAGCTGGACTGGCTGTTTGCCTGGCCAGCAGCAATGTTACCATCAGCACTGTCGGGCAAAGAGCCAGCAACTTGCCATAGCCTGGGGTGCTGTTGGCTCATAAATAGACTGGAAGAGATGAAAGAAACAACAAATGCCAACTGGAAGAAGAGATTAGTTAGTTACCATTTCTGTAACCTAATTCAATAGTTTTCACTTTCGGTATCTTGACCAAAGACTGCTATTTTTACTACTGTACTGTACTGTACAGTACTGTACTGTAGCCAGCAAGCCTAAAAAGAATTAACCTAAGACCTTGTTCACAATTCTTAAGTTTAATTGTTCTAATATTTTTTGCGTGAAATATATTAAACTCAATGTCATCCCCAAGCTTATTGGAATATTGGAAGATTCAAACACACTGTGGCCACACTATGAAGGAAGGTGACTACTTCTGCCCACACAGGAAAACAAAAGAAATACATCATCATTCTTCACTGTTTCCATTATGAGGGAGGTTGTAGCCAACCGTGTAAGTAATACTAGTCTGGGGTGAAACCCATATGTCGTCTTATATTTATAATCATTTTCTAATGTGGATTAACATGTATTTTCAATTGTATTTGACTGTATGGAAAAAGAAGTGAAACATTTAATTGTACAATTAAGCTGGTAGGCAACAAATAGCAAGAGACAACTAGACTTTGAAAGTATCTGACTGAAAAAAAATCCCACCCTTTCTCGTAAAAGCAGCCCTCCAAAGCCAGTCTCCCAAAACACATTTTCATGCGCAGTGAGCGCACAGGCGTGTACGCAGGTAGGTAGGCCAGTCTATGATTACATTCAGACCGAATAAAATGATTGGCCATGCTTATTACAGTCCAGAGACAGCCACTGCATTTATTTCAAACTGAATTTAGTTAATTTTTGTTTCAGAACATTTGATTTATTGATTACTTTCAGGATGTAAAGATAATTTCATTGAATATAACAAAACTGCTTCTGAAATAAATTGCCTACCCTAGCTTTAATCTTATCAAGACTCCAATTGCTGGTTAACAGTACATTGTGCATTACATTGTACTCTAGCACTAACTAATGTTTATCCAACAAAAAAACAAAGTGACAATCGCCATTGTCAACATTCATACATGTAATTTTTTTTAAAAGGTAAGGGTTTGCAGGCTTGGAGTAGTTGGATAGTTAACAGTCTTTTAGAGTGAGAATGGTGAGCTGAGATCAGTGAGTACTTGAATCTTATTTATAACCCACAATTAAAATTTATTCAACTTTGACATGCGGAACAAAGCACACACAGAAAAGAGCTGAAGTAGCTTCAGAGCTCTATTTTTGTGATAGAGCGGGGCGTTCTGTGAACTTGAATGGATTCTATTTAAACGCTTATTAACGTTTTATGGGCTGTAGTGTGAATGATCATCCCACATAGACCCGTAAGAGTGGGCTGTGACACAAATATTGGAAAGTGTGCAGCCTTTTGCAATGCAGTTGTGTTCATCTGTATATCTGTATTTGCACCATGTGTCATTAATTCACAAAAATAGAGCTCTTAAAGTTACAGTTTCAGCAGGTATGTTTCATAGTATGCATATGAGAAATGAAGAATTTGATTCCCAGTCAATCGATCTGACAACTGTACAGTATGCCCTTCTGTAATGGACTGTCAGTCGGACATGTATTGTCTTGGTGGAGAGTAGTTTCTGTCTCTGGAGGTGATTTTGCGAGGTGGAGCAGAGCAGGACAGGGACAACACCCCAGGGACCTGCTGCTCCTCCTCCTCATCTGAGGTGGCTCTTGTAGGAATGGGCTTCAGTAGGGGGGCTCCAGGACGGGCTGAATGGGTGGGCAGGAGACTTCGTGGGAGGACAAAGGGAGGGAGGAGGCCTGAGCCAGTAGTACCTGATGTGTTCAAATATGAATAGCCTCTCATGGTATGGAGGGCATATGCAGGGACGAAAACAGGGTGAGATGTTTGATGGCTTGGCATACTAGACGAGTCTCTACCACCCCAGTAGTAGTCCCTCTGCAGGGGCTGGTGGTGTGTGCTCGTGACAGGCTGGGTGCTGCTGTGGACATGGTGTTGCAGTTGGCTACTCTGTTGAGCAGTGTAGGCTGCAGGGTGGACCAGGCCAAAGTGCAGCTTCATGGCCAGTAATTCAGCACTAAGCCTGGCATTTTCCTCTTTCAGGGCCATGAGATGACTCTCTAGGACATAGTCATTCATCCTTCTCTTCTCCCGTGACCTTTTGGCTGCCTCGTTGTTCTTACGACGTTTCTCCCAGTAGAGGGCATCCTTCTTCTCTTCAGGTATGAACTCCCTTTTGCGACGGGGACCCTTGCGTACCAGTTCGTTTTCCGCCTGTACAATATGGCTGTCTTGGCCTTCGTGAGGAGGTGGTGACAAGGACTCCATGGTAGATGAAAAATGACGATCAAAGCAGACCTGAAATCAAGAGGCATAGAGGAGAATTTTTAGTCTTGTGTTGTAGGTTGAGTAATACAATTACTTCCTTCTTGTATAAAGAAAACCTCTCTGATTTGTGTTTTACCTCGTTTTATCTTGGTTTGTCGCCACTGAAAGCACAGTAGTATTTCTGATTGCAGAGATAATTTGAGTCTGAGAGACTAGACTAGAAGTCCACAGCTGCCAGTTATAGGGGGAAAATTATGAAAAGTCAGCAACAGGTAATTGTCAAGTTTATTCCTTATAAGAACAGCAATCACTGGTGTTGAATATCATTGTAAAAACGTAATTGGATTATGCTGAGATGAGAAATACTGTCATGGATCTTAGATTATGGGAATATTCAATATTTTCCTTGATTTGTGATTTAAATTCATGTATTTATTAATGTTAGCAATGTAAAGCCTCTACAGTCAAAAGCCTCTCCAGTCGAGCACCAAACCAGTGACCGATACGTAAGGCTGCTCATACTGTGTGTGCTTTTTCTTTGTCTGAAAAGCTACAGAGGCCACTACAGTTGCATCCAACTTCGTCTAGCACCTCCAGCACTCAAAGCCTCCCACCTAACCTCACTTCACCTCTTACCTGACTAGACCACATGAGAAAACGTGATGGGAAACAGTTAGTAGACAAAGAAGAATGTGGACTTATGTGTTTAATAATCAATAAGCTTTTATATACAGTTATTTATGACAATAAGTTCATGCAGCAGCGATCATACCTAGTTCCATATTTCAAACAGTAGCTACTGTCTTCTCACAACTGTGAGTTGTTGAGAGCTCACTTTGGAAGCAGATTAGTCTAGTCGACAACATAAACTAAACCAACTTCACTTTCAGCTGTGAAGAAACCTCTCTGACACTGTTTTTGCAAAGATCAAAATTATTGTGAAAATGAATAGAAACCTTCTGGATATTGCAGAATTTAATTCAGTGGGTCATATAGAATTTATATACTGGATATACAATCCCTTCTTAAGTTGAGTTTGAGTTTGACAACACTTTCACACCATCTCCCCCCTCTTTCTCTTTGGTGGACTTGTCCACCTAGTTACCACTTCCCCTTCTCCATCTCTTTCATCTACTTGCCTCACTTCATTCTTCTACATTGTGGGGAAGAAAAGGCAGTCAGTACGTGTTCGCACAAGTCAGAGGGTAAATTCAATATTTTGAAGAACCGGTCTGAGAGGAATGCTGCCAGCTTTTAATATAGTCTCTTTCATTCGCGTGGGTTTGTGGGTGGTTTCATGGGAAGCTGTGCAAAAAGGATGAACATTGTGTTGAAACCACAGCCCGTCTGTGTGCAATCATACTCTCACAGACACACACACACACACACACACACACAGACACACACACACACACACAGACACACACACACACACACACAGACACACACACACACAAACACACACACACACAGACACACACACACACACTCAGCTTACACACGCGCCTTTAACTCATTGAAGTTTCTCTCACACCTTATTCTTGCAAACAACACTGTAGCTGGTAAGTTCATTTCCATACAGATGCCATGCAGTACTTCATGCTAGCTTACATGTGACACCTTGTAAATGAGCTGCAAAATCACTCAGGATTTAGCATGAGTAACTTATGTACTTTCTTAAACACAAACCATAACTTGTGTCTGTCTCGTTTTTATTACTGTCCACTCTTCGAGCAACGTCTGAGCATATTCAAACCATGTAGTTGTATTTTGACGTGCCAGACTGAACTGAGCCAGGTACATCAAAACAAAGGTTTCAAAGAAGCCATGCACCCTGTGTGTGCGGTGGTGAGAACACACATTGGGTTAAAAATATTCAAGCCTGTGCCCAGTGAGAAGTAGACCCGAATGTGTTTGTCTGTGTGAGAACGCGCACACCTGCATGCTTCTGTGTGTGACAAAAAGACTAAGCGTTGTATGGTCTGTGCAAGCAAACCCAAAAAAGCAACAGCAGGAAGAGAGAAAACAATAATCATACTGGGAGACACACAGAGAGAGAAAACAAAAAAAAAGAGGGTTCCTGAGTGAAATCTCTCTTGAGGCCGAGTCTGCTCACTACTCTGCTGCACATTTGCACCTGTTTCTTATTGACTAATTATAGCCAGCCTGCTTTTTAGTAAGGAACTCTCAAACTTCTTCTTTTTGTGTCTATCCGTTTTCTCATACTCAGCCATCTGCTGCTGTGTTGCTGTGCGCCCTACCAGCAATTGTTAAAATAACTACCCATAGGAGGAAAACTTGGTCAGTCTGTATTTTGTGGTTTTTCACCTCAATGTAGTATGTTCGTGTGTCTTGTAAACTGTCATTGTGGAAATAAGAGTGAATGAATGCTCTCTTGAGGGAAAAGAATTTGCCACAGTTCTTGGCTTGAATTGTCTGTTAACGTATACATTCCTAAAAACATGAAACACCAGAAAAATTCACCTTTTCAAACTGCTGACAATACATGGAAATAAACGACACTCAGAGTATTTACAGCATCGTGAAAAACGGAAACAAAAGCATTTAATATTGATATTAAGCCATCAATGTTATTGTGTAATAGAAAATGGCTCATGGACATCTTTCATTCAAGTTTTCTAATTTCTGTGTTTTACCATCATAGAATATATATCGCATTCAAGATGTCTCCTTAGACCCAATTATTTATGTTGTCACATATTGTACAGGGGTAATTTATGCTTTGTTTTTTTGGATTTGCACTTAAACCAATTCAGATGAGATGAAAGTTCTTGATATCAACTGATCTGTGAGACAGGTGTGAGAAGGATTGTGGAATTTCAAGTGAGCCAAACTCGTTTAAATAGTTAAATAATTCTAGCTTTCAAAGGGTACAGAACAACAACTTATGTTTCTGTCCACCAGTGCAATAATAAACAGGCAGAAATCCATAGTTTCTTGTGTGATGTGTGAAGCCCATCACAACCCCAGGCTTCTACATGTGTATTGTGCAACCAGGACCATGACTCACAAAAACAAATTGCCTTTTTATAATTCCTGCTGTGTGACCCAAAGAATAGAAACACCAGATGCAGTACAGTGCAATACCTAAACGTTTTGAGCTCTTAGTATGTTGATCCAACACTGGTGTTGTATTGGATTGATATATTAGAAGATATTCTTCATATTTCTTTCACCTCACATATATGTAGGATGGAAATTGCTGAAACACCTTACAGCACACTGCAAAGTGAAACAACGCTACAAGATACAGCCACAAAAATGACTGTGTGTTAGAATCAACACGTCTCTGACACCATGTGAGCAAAGGCGGATAATTATCATTCTTTCATTTTATGAAGGATTTCTTGCCGTACTAGGTAACATTGCAAGGCAGTGACATTTCTACTTTTTTGGTTAGTAGGTAGGTTTATTGTCACAGTATAACAAGTTATAGAGTAACTCCCTTCTGCTACATAGCAGACAGTATACATTAATAAAGAATCAATTGTGAAAAATGGTAAACAGAAATAAACTATTTATAGACTATAAACTTATAAACTAACTTTTGGTCACTAAGTGAAAAAAAATAATACTGTTTACATGACTCAAACACTTTGTGTTTAGGTTAAGGAGCATTAAAATCACACAGCGCAACATTGTTCTTCCTAAATGATTTATATCTTTACGACTTCAGTAAACGTCCCTTAACCAGATAAAAAATATAACACTTCAAACGTCTGTTTCCTGAATGAATGTTTGAATATTCTGATTACATATATATTTGAAAAGTTGAGTTGCTGAACCACGGCTTTGGCCAATTTATAACTTACATTATAAATTATTTATAGTTTACAGCAAGGACTTTTACAATAGAAACACACCATGTACAAATCTGTCCTCCTAAATTATATTGCAGATATTTACATGTTAGTAACACTTCCTCTTCCTCAAACAATTCTTTACAGATAAGAGAGTAACCTTTTTCGCATAATATATTCTGAATGAGTTGATTTTGTTTTGATTATATACATAGAAATATGAACAACTGAAAAGGCCAATCACCTATTCCTGCACTTTGGCAGAAGATGAAAAAGAATGATATCAAAAGAAGTTTACTGAGTTGACGGTCGCGTTTGCAGCGTACAACAATGTGGTGTTGGTCTGTGTTCAGCTTAAGAGAACAGTAGCATGTGCAAAAACCGTCTATCCTTTGGCCATTAAAACCTAAACCATTTCCTCCCCTGAATCCATCAGCTGCCCGAAACACAGGGTTCAGACGAGAAAATGAGCTTGAGGCCTTACCTTGTGCAGAAAGTCCACTGCTGCAGAGGTAAGAACGAGCTAATTCCGATAAATCTCGCTCACACAGTACTAAAATACAACTTAGAGCAGGGAACTCTCCTTTGAGACTGAGTCACGAGATTGATGCTCATATAAGCAGAGGGGGGCAGATAATGCCTTGTTGCTTTCAGTCTACCCTCTCACCTCCCACTTTCTATGCTTTCTCTCTTTATGTGTTGTTTTCCTGTCTTTAACTTGGACTGTCCACCTCTGTTGTCGCATGAAAAGCGTCTGACTGGCCCCCTTGATCTTCATAATATTGTGGTGTTGGTGGCTTCCCCACACAGGGGTCTTGCCCGTATGACGTTGCTGCCAGTTTCAAACTGACATATTTTGTGTGCCGTATGCTAGAACTGCGGAGGGATATGCATTTACCAACCCAGAGTAAAGTAATGCCAGACCGTTATTTCATTCTTCAAACAAATTAATGGCATTTGTTTTGTCTTTGCAGTGTACTACTGTGCTGTGTAGTGTTCATGTACATGTTTCATGTTACCTTAACTGAAAAAGAACATAGCAGCAGCAGTAGTAGTAGCAGTAGCAGTACAAGAGACTAAGCCACAGCACCCAAGGAACAGGTAACACCAGAGTGATGTGTCTTTCAGATCTTTACAATAAAGCATAACTGAGAGGAGTTATCTATAGAGACTGTTTTCGGTATGAGTGTAAATAAATCTTTGGCACCTCAGATTCACAGAAAAAAAGAGAAGTGTTTGTCACTTAATCAGCATAGCATGCAACTACATGTATGCACATTTATTGTCCTGTCGCTGATGTGCTTTTTGCAATACACTGTTCACTTTAGAACCCCTTGTTATACATTTTAGGAAGACAAATTAATTTTGTAATTGGAATTATAACACATGCTTTTGCGTGACTGGAAATTTGACCTCAACCACCATTTCTATGTATAGACATGTGTCACATGTAGACAAGTGAGATTTTTGCTTCCTGATGTGATGCGCTTAAGCCGTTATAATGTTAAAAAACATGCACCAGAGTTCCATGTGTACACGAAAAAAATGCTTTATTGTTGTCATACAGCCAAGAAGACGGAGTCTAACCTGCACGTCCAACAAAGTAATAGTCAAGCTCAAGTATTTTGACTAGACATTTGTGTATTCGTAGACTTCTTTTTGAACTAAATGTTGTGCCTGTGGGGAGGAAGAAATTGTGTCAAAGTGCTCTTGACGAAAACCAGAAAGTATATGATATAAACATCACGACTGAACATTATCGGACAGTGAACAAAGTAGAAAATATGTGAGAACTCGATAATTTAGTGGACTGACATTTTGGGACCAGCCAACTGAGACAATTATTGTGTGTTGATATTAGTCACTAAATTAACACGAGCCATGAAGTCAGACTAAATATTCCTGATACCCCTTATATCCTGTTGCAAAGTACAATTTATTTTATGTTTTAATCTGTTAAAACAAGTTCAAGGCATTTTCAAATACAAATGATGTTTTGACATTTTACATGTTTTGTAATACTCACAAAACATGTAAAATGTTGAGCTTTATTTAGAAGAGTTCACTACTACTATTTTAAAAAATCATTCTGTCTCTACCAGGGCCACCAGATATTAAAACTACATTTGTTCCATTGATGTTTTAAAAAAATATTTATAAAATCTGTGTAAATGTTACACAAATAAAAGTGTTTACTTAATTTACTCCTTAGTATTTGTTTGTTTGGGTATGTTAAAATGAAACAATAGACTTCTGGTTTGAGTGGTCCATTCACTCGCAGCCACTCCACTCCACCAACATTGTGTTTTAGCGCCCCCTACTGGTGGCCTCGGGGACCTGTACTGGTCGACTGCGGGACCTCGTGGGCGATGCCATCACAGAATCTTGTCAAAGAGGACATGATAACCAGGGGGAATAAATCGCTTTTCAACAACTCTATTGTTCCGATAGCAGAAAATATAACACTTAAAAAACTAACTCTAACATAAGCAACACATGAAGCTAAACTTTTACAAAAAGTGTCTTGAAAAGTGGAACTTTTCTGGGAAGGCCTGCTGACTAAGCCTGATTGGCTTATAATATCTAATCAGCCTGGACTACTGTTTTATTTCAGCTTACTTAATAGTGACAGCGTCAGTGAAGATAATTTAAATATGGATTTCACCTGCAGTGTCTGCAGAAGAATAAAAGCTTTCACCTGCAGTGTTTGCGGAAGAATAAAAGTTTTGAGACTGTTCGACCACGATGTTGACCGTCATGAAGCTAGCCATATAACTATATAGGCCTTGATTAACAAACTGCAAGAACGAACCATTAGTAGGTAGGACATTAATTTGTTGTGGACCATCATGCCATTTCTTCTAAATTTTTTTTACTTTGGGAGTTAGTCATTTAAGAGCTGCTTTAAAACACCAGTCTCTTATTTCCCCAATCTTTGCACAATTTCCAAAACATGTTTTTTGCAAAGAGATATGACATAAGCTATTGCAATCTTCATTGAAGGTGGAAAATTTATAATATATGTAGGCTATTTTTATTTGACAGTATAAACGGCTTAATGAACCATCAGACTGCAAACATTTAGTCAGACTATTGTACTGATATTCCTGGCTTAAACAAGAAGTACTACAGTAAGAGTGGCATAACTATGCACTGGAGGAGGATGTCTCACAGCCTGTAAGCCCACAAATAAACGGTTTAACGTTTAGTTTTCCATTTAGGCTAATCAAAGTCTGCTGGGAAATCGCGCATTGGGGATGAAGGGGAATACCGAGTCAACAAGCACGCAGTTTCGCTGGGTTTTTCACCGCAGATAAACGGCAAACATTCACAAACAATAAGTTTTACAACCAATCAAATCAACCCGGTAATTTAATTTAGGTTTCTATTGGCTATTTCTAATCATAAAATCAAACGTGGACGGACTTTTGTATCTCCAGCTATACAAAGCCTACTACTGTACATAATAAAAATAGTATTAGGGCCTAATGAAAGACGTAAAAGGGCTCTGCTTAATGTTAAAGAGGTTTAGAAGATCTCTGACAGCACTGGTCCGTGCCTGCAATGTAACCGCTGTTTCTTCCTGATATAGCCTACACTTGAAACCACAGTGTGGGCTGCATTAAAACGCAACATTCTCTATGCCTCCTGTATTTCATATTTTATATATAAATATATTATATATAAATATACAGCCTACCGTATATTCACATTTTTTTCTGTTTTTATATGACCAAATAACAAATTCAATCACCTATTTTCAATTAATAGGCTATGTCATCAAATTGTACAGCTTATTAGGTAGGCATATTCATTGGAATTTTGAAACATTCACATCTGTAATTGCATTAGGCTACACAAAATATTATTGCAGCATCAAAATGCACTGCAAGCTTTTATCCCATAGACCCCTGTAGGTAATGCCATGGCCGTCAAACTGTCCTGTTAGCGGCCATCGAGACTGAGGTGCATCCCAAGTTGAGATAACACTGCCGGTGTACTGCTGAGCCGGCTCTTGAATCCCCTGTGAATGTCTGCCTCCACGCCGAGAGCCTGGCCTTGTCTCTCCTGTATGTAGAGAGGCAGGCTGGGATAGACAGCCGGCGGGGCCAGGTAGGGAGACCGCCAAGGCAGCAGGAAATTATTACATACAGCCGGGTGATTCAGATGGGGCAGCAGCCAATTTTGAGGTGGGTATGACAGGATGGAGGCATGGTGGAGTGTGTCGGGTGTGTGCAGAAATGCTCGGGTGGAGGAGGCCTGGTGGGAAGACGCATCGGTGGAGTTGGGGATGTCATCGCTGGAGGAGACCTGTCGCTGAGCATCCACCTCTGCCTCCACTGACCTACCGCCCTCCAGAACCCCTCGCGGAGAGAGGACACGGGGAAGGGGGAAGAGGCCTTGCTGTGGGCCACCGTTGTGAGAGCTTTGTGGGTTATTAAAACCACCAACACCTCCAACAGGGCTAAAGCACGGGATCTTGGTGTCGAATGGGTGGATCGCTGTTTCTTGATGCTTCACACTCAGGGTAGAAGCCGTGTGGCTCCTGCTGTTGCCCCAGAGTCCTGCCGGAAAGAGGGCAGGGGTGTGAGCCGCTCTCGGTGATAAGGACAGAGTAGATGCTTCAACAGATGTCGCTTTGCTCTTTTCTGAGCTCAGGGTGTTGTGATACTGCAGGCTGAGCACCTGAGCCCGCAACTGCGCGTTCTCGTCGTTCAGAGCCAGCAGCTGACCCTCCAGCATCAGGTCGTTCAGCCTCCTTTTCTCCCGGGACCGCTTGGCCGCCTCGTTGTTCTTCTGTCGCTTATCCCAGTAGGTGGCATCTTTCTTGTCGGCGGGGATCATCTCCCTTTTGCGGCGTGTAACGGGGCTTACGTGGCTACTGCAGGCCCGTAAACGAAGGAAACGTCGGGACAGCAGAGTGGACCTTGACGGGTAGAGAGGTCCAGGGTCCGTGTAGCCGCTGCTCTCGACTGAAGAGGAGGGCTGGCACGGAGCAGCGGCCCCTGCACCTTCAGGGCTCCCGGAGGTGGACATTGGCACTATAGACAAGAAGGGGGGGGGGGGGTCAGTTTGAATCAAACAGCTTTTAATTTGAGCGAAAACTCTATCTAGGCCTATCTGATTTCAATCTCAAATCCGGAGGATGTTTGAACCTAGGCCTACTATCCGTATGACTGTTAGGCCTACTTCATAAATATGCTGAATATCCTTAAAACATGTCTCTGAATGAGATTAGTCCATGCGGTTTTGATACTAACTTAATTGTTAACTGAAGGCTACTTGTAATGTTAAATGAGCGAACTCCAAAATTTGTTTTATTAAATTATTACATCATTTTAGGTTCAGATTTTAGCCAAAATCCAAAACAAATCTCATGGAATTATTATTTAAAAGATTATAGCCTACTAAAAGTAGCTCCACCTCGAGCAGCTAAAACATTAAATGGTGCATAGGCCTACATGTGAATGCATTATAAGGCTAATAATAAAGCAATAACATCCTAACTTTATCCATGAAAGGGACGATTTAGCATAATCACTTTTATGTTTAACACAAAGTAAGTTATTTGTGCCGAATTACATTTGAAGTACATTTTACTTAAGTCAGCATTTGACTGCAGGATTGTAAGAGTAGCTTATTTTGCATTTTGGTGGGTTAGTTACAAAGGATCTAAATAAAGATTGTTATGTCGGTTAACAGCAAAGACGACAGGCAAGAGTTTTAAGATGTAGTTAAATACATGATTCAAATCAACACCAGTTAACCTTTAGTTAGTAGGCTAAAGGAGTAGATTAATAAAATAGCATTAATGTCAAACCTGATGATTAGACAGTGTTAAAAACTCCTCGCACTGACCTGAGTGAAAAGTTGGATGATTTGGAGAGCTTGATGTAATTCTGCAACACATACAGCAACGTACAGCGTTTGACATAGCACTTAGAAAATGCAGACTTATTTATGAGTAGACTTCAAGTTTGTGGATGTTACGTGTTTGCCCGGAGAAGCCTGTGCTTACCTGTCAATCACAATCAGCGGTGCTGAAGAGAGCAGAGCTGCTGGGAGGCGCTCACATATCTACTATGAATGCAGCCAATCGTGTTGTGTCCCCGGGCTTTCTGTTTCATGCTGTGGAAACTTATCAGGCAACTTCACTTGGAGAGCGGAAGTCCAACACAACAGTGTGGTCATGATTAAACCAACAGGTGATACTGAAATGAGTCATTTTGGATTAGTTGCCCTACTTTATGGCTCTTAAGTTGGTTTACTGCGCATCGATTCGCATGATCATCTGCCCATTGCCTGCAGTGCAGTTGACGCAGCCGGACCACTAAGCTTCGTAGACTTTACACAGGGGTCTGCATGAAACTTGAATGCGCGCCTATAATTTATTGGTGTGTGATTAGTTAATTAATAGACTTAGCCTATTAGCTCGTGTGAATGAGAAATCACGGAGGTTTTAAAAAATGAATTAACGCGTTCGCATCACAAAACACTGACAACCTCCGAAGTTGGTCTCACAATGTCCATGCTCTGTCGCTCAACATGGGGATTTGTAGCTCCTACTTCTCTTCAGATAGAATATGCGGAAATTACAAACACCATTTTCCAAGGTCTTCCTCCAATACCATGTGGAAATGATTCCTAACTGTAAAGAAGGCTATGCATCTGTAACTCCTCCCTGAAGCTTTACCTACACATATTGTGAATGGACCCACAATGAAATTTAAGGAAGCATAAAGAATGGGTCTGTTCATCTGTCTGTCTAATCCTATCAATATATATCAGCAAATTATCTTTTCACAAATTTGACAAATTACTTAAGCCTCTGAGCCAGTAGAGAGGTTCTGACGTTTATTTGGCTTTGCTCAACTCTGCTCCCATGGATGTATTATGTCTACTCCACATGGTCCGTCCATGGTTGGTCCATCTGTCCATCTGAGAGAGTTTATGTTGGCCTTAAATCTAATGAGTTACTGTTAGCCACACCTGTGCTTTGACAGTCATGCTAACTATTATGCTCAATGTTAGAATTGTGCTCATGATAACCTGATATCATACTGAATGTACTGTACATGTTAACATGCAATTGTATGTGTGAAAGGTGTACCATGTCATGCATTTAGTTAGCATTTTAGCATGATAAGATACAGAAAATGTAAACGTGGGAAGAATCTCTCATTTACTTTCAGTTACTTAACAGTTTTGTCTGGTGTGTAATGAACATTACAGCCTCACAAAGCCTCCAGTGGTGCTGCAGAAAAGTAGTCTTGTTAAAATGCTAATTGACCTGAAGCTGTATGGTTGACCTCATGCTCAAAAAGTCATATAATTATTTGTTTGATCAGCTGCAAACCTGCTCACCACTTAGCCGTTCAGGTAAATAGAAGAAGAACCATACAAAGAAGCATCACAGCACAACCGCACTAAATGTAAAACCACACTACAGTGTACAAGATCAGTCTTCTGCAGATTTCGTTGTGGTGTGCTAAGTGTGGGGGCTGTCCATATCAAGAGGGGGATGTCCTCTCAGCTATCAGCTCTGTGTTTGTAGAAAACTCCAGCAGATCTTTCTTTCTGACTCACTGTAACCACAGTGGCCACAGTTCGCCATGTTCAACAGTCAGGTTAGTCTTTCAGTAAAAGTCTCCAGATTTTTAAAGAGGTAGTAACATATCACATTGCACTGTTAGCTGCTGGTTAGTCTGACTGCCTTCATCAAAAGTACAAAGATGGTTACACGTTCGAATGGGCTGGTCACACAGAAATAGTCTGCACACACACACAGATGCTTGTTCCTCTATTCCTTTGGAGACTTCCCATTGACATAATGCATTCCCTATACCCTTACCCTAACCTTAACCGTCACAACTACATGAACCTGAACCCTAAAATCAAATCTTAACCCTTAAAAAGCAGTCTCTAACCGCAGGGACAAAATGAGTCCCCTTTGGTAAGTGTGCCCATTAAGATATAAAAACATGAAACACACACACACTCTCTCTCTCACAGGAAGGGAACAGACTTAATGCCATTTTGCAGCAACCACAAGTAGGTGTATTTATGAACAATATACAATCCAGTACAGCTGTCAAATGATGCAGCTAAGGGTTCATTAATGAATGCGGGACAGATATATTTTCAAGATAGAAGTTATTCACCTTTGATTAACTATACTGCACAGTAACCTACTGACTGAATCTGCTCCCAACGAGGATCGCTTATTGTGACTGTTCAAATGAACATGCTCAGAGACAATTGCGGTATGTAATGGCCCTGCATACTGTTTACCACTGCCACATCCTGACTGCATGTTGCAGATGATCTCTCTCTGTATGTGGATGAATAATGTTGAGCAGTATATGTGATGTAGTGGCTTTAGTTTAGGCAACACTTCTGTCTGAGAGGGAATCACACAGCTGATGAAAGTCTGTCCAGTTTGTTTCTCTCGTATGAATAATTGGCTGATCAACTCCTTAACACCACGCTCCACCAGCTGTTATTTTATGGTAGAAAAGTTGCTTAATGTTGCTTAAAGCTTGGGTGGGATACTAGCCAACAAAGTTAGACAGCCACAGGCACAAGATCACTTACAGTAGTGAGTCTTATGTCTGAGTGAGCTAATATGTTATTACCTACTTGTCCAACAGCAAGAAGGCCAGCATCTTGTATTATTTCAGCTTTGTTAAGGAGTAAAAAGCCAGTCTGAAATTTACTCTTGTTTGTTCTCTTGCTCGGTCGCTCTCTCTTTTCCTCTTCCTCTCTTCCTCCAATAATGCCTTCTTTGGTCTTTTCCCAGCTTCTCCATGATATCCTTACTGAGAATACTGAGATAGCTTCTTCTTATTTTAGCTGTTCTCCCTGTTACAAGTCAGTGTACCATCAAAATGATTTTGCTGCTGGTATTTTATCATAAAAGTAGGGGAGACCAGGTGCAGTTGTAACACACACATTTCCTACACTCAGAAACAAGCTGGAGTGATGACACTTAATCTGCACATGCTCTTTAGGGTTCTCTCTCTCTCTGCCCGTGAAAAGGGAGCTAGATCATTTCACCTCAGCAGAAGTTTCCAACAAAATACTGATTTTAAGGTATGAAAGTTACTTTTTGGATGTACAATATTTTTCTTCTGCTCTCTAAAGATGACTGCGAATTTAAACTTGCATACATTTTATCTCTAGGTTATTGATTAAAAATTAACATGAACAACCGATGCTAATGTAGGTATGGGCAGCTAGCATACAAGATTTTAACATCGCCATGTGGCCCAATGTCAAAACCTTGTTTTTCAGTGTTGATGTGCTTTTCTGTTAGAAAATGAACAGATTTCATTAAATTTAGGTGTAAAACTATGTTTAAAGGGTGTTAAAATAAATGTGCTTGTTGTATTATACACATAGATTGTCAATTAACATACATTATGTGTATAAAATAATGTGTGTATTATGTATTTGTTTGACAGAAAGTGTGAAAATTAAATATGTCTGCAAAAGCAAAGTTCCTGTCATTGTCAGTTTCTCTGTTTAGTGAAATTAAAGTGGTTTGATTGTGTAAGACCAAGCAAAACCAAAGTAAATGATTTCTTCACTTGTAAGAAGCTATTTTATAAAGTTAGAAGGGAGAACTTATCAGATGTCTTTTCTCTACAGTGAACTGTGCTTAGGTTCAGGCCCAGGATGACAGATAGGGGACCCCCCACCTCCACAATCACTGGTGGAGAGTGCAGCCAGTGAAGTTGTACAGGGAAAGTCAGTGAAGGCTGCAGCAAAGTCACATGGCGTCTGTCATGTGACTTTGTCTTCTGAAAAAATAGAAATAGACTTTTTTTTTTAATGCTTATGATGCCTGACATCTAAAAGAATTTTAACCATATAGGCCTACAAAAGTAACATTATTACATAATACTGCAGTAAAGTGATTACTTTGAGGTAGGCTTTTACAATGAGATACATTGGGTTAACATAACTTATTTTTCAGTGTTACAATTTCCCCCACCAACACACTGGATTCTTGCATTTAATTAAATATTACAGCCTTGTCCTTATTTGTAAAAATATATTAATTGTATTATTAATTAGTGCACCTATATATGTTTCTTGTATCAAAAGATGACTAGTCTATTTAAAGTAATCTGTGGGATATGAAGGAAAATGTAAAAAGTGTAACGATTGCTCCTGGTCTCCCCATAATGTTGCTTTAGGTCATGTTAGTACTGACAGTGTTTACTGAAACAAGTAAATAGTCATTTTTAGATGTGATAGACTGAGAGACACGTGAGAGAAATAGCCTACGGTTCTGCCTAAGGTGATTCTTCCGTGGACTGAAGAGCCCGTTTAAGGGAGTTGTTGTTTGTCAGTGGAGAAAGAGGGAAGGACTTCCGTGTCTGTACATGATGTTACCTTAAGCTGATATGAGTTGAGTTTTCTTTAGTTCAGCCAAGTTATCATTTGGAACAACAAATGAGGTATTTCTAGCATCAGCTACATGGGACATGTGGCAGACACATGGCTCTTTTCTTGGGTTTTGCTAAAATAAGAAATGTAGCATAACACCTTATCCTTTAATGACTTATCCTTTAATGCATGTGTCTTGTCATGCTGGCAACCGTACACAGTACATAGACATTTATTTGAATGTAAAACAAATTTGATTTGGCACTTTCTAAACTATGTCATACATTTTCTGATTAAAATGCGTCAACAATGAATGATAATATCTAAGCAGAAATTATGCAGAGAACGCATGTGCATGAAATTGGGGCCATATTCTTTAGCTTTAGCATAGTCCAGTTGCTTTCAATATGATTTGATAGGGTTTGCCGCCAACAGTACCAGTTAGAAAAAGAATCTGTCGTAACATTATTTGAGTGTCTTCCAGATATGCCCTCTACGGTACATCACAGTCTGACTTTCAACCAGTTTTATCTCTGCTAATATGTTTCAGTGCACCCACACATTTCACCTGAACAAAGCCAACTTTTTCAAGTGAAAGTCACCAACGATGAGGTGACTCATCATGGTTTAATCAGTCTGTTCCAGTAAGCTTTGATGTTGTTATATCACTCCCACTCCTCACACACAAACACACACTCCCACCCATAACCCACCATGTTCTACTTTCAACAAGCTGCAGTGCTGAAAGTCTAATTCAGTGGAATCGCTGCTTTGCTTTAGCCTCATCGTAACCTATTTAATATCTGTTTTGTATGCCATGTAAAACCCTATTTATTTTCTCCACCTCTTTAAAGGAGGCCATTTGTGCGATTGTTGGGGTTGATGTCTGCTGGCCTGATTCCTGCTCCTTAACTCACGGCTGAGCTGTTAACCACTTTTTACAGGAAGTTGAGCCTCAGCTAGCGTGGAGGGCATCACCTCTTCATAGTCAGCTGCAGTGTGACTTTTGTTTAGTGCCACATGAAAACCTTACAGTAGTGATGTAGGCCCCTGAGAAACAACAGCATTGAGAAACTTCCCACACTCACTGAGCTGAAGTCTGGAGTGGTCTAAGGGTCATGCCCTGCTGAGATCCTGTGAGATACAGAAAAGGATGAGAATAAACATGCTCAAGTTAAACATGCAGTGGAAACTTGGCCTGTATTTTTGACAGTCTGATAAATTGCAGAGAGATAATAAATGTGTCTGTTTTGCGGTAGTTCTTGCCAATTGTGGTTTTCATTGTCGATTGTGAGGTTTGTATAAAGTGATAATTATGATGCAGTTAAAATAGACATTTCCTATAAATGACATATCACTGTATTTGCTTTGTCAGTTATATCACAATTCCTGGAGCACAGCACAGTGGCTTCCTCAGTATACCTATGAAGATTTCAAAATGACTTGTTGTTGTGCATTTGTGCATGTAGTTTCTCAGTTACTGCAGAGGGCATTGCGGTTTTTAAGCTGTTTAAGGTTTAGCAGTTTGTTCATATTTCCATTCTGAATTGAAGAAAACATGAGGAAGTTAAAGTTGTTATCTCCTCCTCTTGTGTTTTTCACACTGCCTGCTGATGCTGCGGTAAGAATGTGAATCTTAGCTAGATGTGACCTTAAAATGTTTTTTTTATATATAATTAGTGACGTCTTTGTCAATAGGTCAGTTCCAAGAATGTAAAAGGTGTTGAAATAAAAAAGAAGTGTTACTAATGTTTGCAGCTCTTGGTTTCTGTTGGCAGCTGGCCCATTAGCTAACAAGAGTTATGTGAGATTATCTTAAGCATTTATTTTACTAACTCTAGCAGTGACAAACTAGTTGTATCTTTGCATTTTATCTGTGCTGCCTAAGACATAGCTTATATTTGATGTTATTTTTAGCCATAAGAGTTTATTTAAAAGATTCACGGTCTTTCTCAATACAATGTTCATATGTCCAAATGCGCATTCATGCACAAACAAATAGTAAAACAAGGAGGGAATTTGTACTTTTAAGATTATACCTTTGGAAAATACCCTCTTTCTCTCCAATTAGCTTATATAATTCATAATGTATACAATATGTTTTAATATATAAATGTTTCTTTCTTCAAATTTGCAGAGTTGATTTGGCAACAACCCAACGAGACCATTCTCCTGCGTGTTTCTGGTTGTGAGGTTTGGCAACCGTGATGGGCAACGGTTAAATTGTGGTGGAAAAGCCTGGCCTATTGGCTGCCATTGTTTGAGGAGGCCTAAGAGCACCCATTTCACGCCACCGGCACATCACCCTAACCACTCTGCTGCTCAGCCCAGCTGTAAAAATAGATAGGAAAGATCGCCCTAGATATGCACATGCACTCACATACACACATATAGGACGTAAGATACACACACCTTCAGGTGTTGATGTGTGGCATTTGTGGGGAAGACCTCACTTACATAGGGAAGACAAATGAGACAAAGAGATATGAAACCACAAATAGTACATTTAACTGACATTGAGTGAACATATACATTGAGTGAGCTACCTTTTGTTCAGACATGCCATTGTTATCATATTCACCCTTTTTGACCTTCATCTGATGGTTAAACTGCAGTGGGTGCTTGCCTCCACCAGATGGCATTAGATTCATGAAGAAGGCAGAATGGTTAACTGTATTAACTGTATTGCACTGCCGGACTTTTGTCAAAAGATAAAGATTTATTTGAATAAAATCAGCCATGTGAGAAATACTTTTACATACATTAGTGTTGTCTTAACTGAGTTAAACATATACTGTAAGAACCTTTGAACTGAAAACAAGTGCATAAAAGCTCTTTTTGAAAACAAATGAATGGAAAAACTGCTGTCATTTGTAAAAAAAAAACAAAAAAAATAGTTCGGTAATAGGTAATTTACTAATGCATAGAACAGAATACTTTTTGTGTGTTTTCGGAAGCACGCTGTTAAATTGTTCTATTTAGCATTTTCTCAAAATGACAGAAATTCAGCCACGGTAGCAAATAAGCTTATTTAATCTATGTTGTATATATTTAACACATTTTTTGTCATATTTGAATATAAAACTGTATGTATGGAGAGGGATTAGGTGAAAAAGAAAAGCAGTAAATAAGAACGGGATTTTTGTGTTGGCCATTCATGCCCAGTCTGCATACAAAGTTGCACTGCTTTCACATTCCCATGCAAAAGCAACATTACCATACTATTACAAAGACTTTCTGGGAAACTGATGTTATTAAGATTAGTTTAAAAAAGTTAACCCAGTTAGTGTGTCTGGAATCATAGTTTGTGGTTGTTTACTCCAAAGTCTAAACATGTTTCTACTTTTAATAGCTGCAGAAAATGTTTTACACTCCAATGGCCTTGGAACCCCTCCTCCATTCCTCTTTCTCTCCTCAAGTCATGTGCCCAGGGAGTATGTGATACTGGAGCCTTCACCTGGGAGCGAAGTGAAGTGGGAGCTGGGAACATGCCGTACCAGCACAAGGATAAAGAGAAAGGAGGGGGATGGATGAACCAGGTGCGTGGTATGAATAGCAGCTTCAGAATGGTTAAAACAAACGAACATGTCTAGCGGTCAGAAGGGTTTACTGACTGATAGCTCAGCTATGTCACCTGGCTGCAGGTAACAATGCAGGAAAATGCATGACTCTTGCCTAATTGTGTCGGTAATTTATGCGCAGCTGCTTAAGATTCATACTTAGCATCAGGTCAGATGTAACGTAACTGTCATTAATTACAGTTGTTGTACTGAATCATCTGCACATTAATTACAGATTTAATGCAGGTGGTTGGATCTGAGCAGCATTGGTTCCCTCTGAACAGGAGTGCTTATGCAGCTTCCAGCAGAGACTCAGCCAGAAGAATTGGTAAGGAAAACAAGCCTTCACTTCACCTTAGTTACATTTTTATAAAGTACTTAATAGAGGATAGTTAAGTGTTTGTAGAGCTCCAGTCGGTAGATGGGTCTGTTTAGATCAGCAGCAGTCATTTCTTACCTTTTCCCTGCTATGGTATCGGTAAGCATGGTAACACAGTGTAATGAGTTACAAGACTCAGCCATACGCAGCCAGTCCACTCTGTTATCTCCTTCAAAAAAGACAACCAGAGTCTACTAACGTCTCCTCAGTCTCCTCAGTCTCCTCAGCAGCATGGCCAAGGAAAGTGTTGAGTCTGGTACGTCGCTTTTGATCTCATCCTTTATTTTCCTTTTTCTTCACATACTGCTCACTGTCTATTTATTATAATGTATTATTATCTTCATTTAATACTTTATGTGTTTACGTAGAACATTCAGAGGCGTGTGGAGTTTAGGGTTTTTGATTCAAAATTAACTATAACATTCATATTCATTAACATAAACTATCAGTGTCATATTTACGTAGCAGCCTGCATGTGATCTTTTTGTCTAGTTTGAAAGTTTCTCCAATAAGGGATCATGTTTCTTCAGCAGATGGTATTAGATTTATTTTTGCCTTCTTGAGGCTCTGAATGGGTGATACAGAATCTCTTTGAGATATGGTTAACAGCGGGAAACTACTTACGCTTGAATATTAATACACATTCACAGAAGCACACATACACATCCATCTGTTGTTTGCCGATGTAAATGATACTACTCATTGTGTGGAAATGGTTCCTAAGAGTTACGAGTAAGCCTTACTTGTCTGACAGGCCTCACATGGGAGGTGAGGGCAAACAACCGCCACTACCACAAACACAAACAGAAGAAATCCTTTCTGTGCTTCTGCTGGGGGCGATATGCAGTGAGTCAGTCACACACTTGCTTTTCCCCACACATAGTAACCTAACACTTGTTGACATGCTGATGCAGTGAGAAACAAGTTATTGTGTTGATATGTATGACTGCCTTGTGCGTCTCTCTCTCTCTCTGTTGCTTTTCATGTCGATCACCAGGACAATGTGGTGCGCAGCCACAAGTACTCCCCCGTGACTTTCCTGCCCCTCACTCTGTTTGAACAGTTCCAGAGAGTGGCCAATCTCTACTTCCTCCTCATGGTGGTGTTGCAGGTCAGATAAAAGCTCAGCTGTTCTCTCTCCCACTGTCTGTCATGCTTTGATTCCAGAAAATCTGACTTGATTTTGATTTTCTTTAACAGGTTCAGCTTTAGTTTTTTACTATATGATGTTTACAGCATCAAGAGACTTACCTGTCTGTCTGGTACAAAACAAATAAAACATACAAATTGAAGTAATTACTGCTTTATCTGGACTGTGGTACAAAACATGATTATCTATTTTAATTTGAATGTGCAGACAGTCTGGAGTCATGGCAATGGTCCTGACCATGCGATATCCACATACAGTTTGATGAAAGGTACCTAACATCATGGTGTGTCTATCTGTGACATAGTCTGTTGAGATAACGACTGTAAATATGATTTTCTTTTCTGCATGCAAAGTAGGGTTGACAGGCAAAATTTGCCTATACGATGACACACCTTTAAATAAACCCTTTTTCGAAAAAACCACAAAGGTCTTTACCAGAATGCCACGCTGCAAAATCACTTAACCTTGATTGGCTTTGTCCAGAGCTTTTGACTGTTTAGTCTAGTTTTTCAGTGTAGTTATTATTACCTGTGGAAGCATGGTGTGTGTGTGTGTGTGTGTGTGTGTGTGTGTGTGTTTATGGTTTGTACAGTTTGTGTGATTCTTTTTCCTTCTGTGTGTATGCATGCGGTTTCCAGTGTGTCCCTGTCATCTCATCCATCCCGTGGTACATCACCATCATCCCGCTGCTCACCGTACTCTCTGTAAGAGGGCTGAAAGACCTTGCCAACGACATGGTAAGACCACCAGCCACTCCGTCCCCTCAGCGTGGGGGAGCCTGGGAGGGGGACTGTCCCTCAGCGATGAATGAACCCGCTCACACACAAATGCATATAGCTTAAACACAAATATATACGACCGGCCTCACGCATGCATTTAAGCACCGGGCACTTAAGCATGTACGCACTCTTTTCTCTCCTTCATTGTCCTCATTGACTCCTTGTCCTCTCCTCACTGACAAAACCAGTCATCCCAGTAGCATTAATTTTCTCTCCTATCATTAAAGCTTTTCCTTTTAAATGCAGGCGTGATGTTTTGCATGGAGAATTCTCTGGTTAAGTGCATCACTGAGTTACGGTCGTTAACAGCTCTGGGTGAAACGCTTGCTTGACCCCTCTCTATTGACTAATCATTTAGTGGTGGGTGTAAATCTCCCTGCTGGTGTCACTGTAGAGCCCCCTAATGGTGTTTCTCCTTTCTCCTTTCTCCTGTTCAACCTCTCATGGCCTCCCTCACTCCCTCTCACACGCTCCCTGTCCATCACTCTTTTTCTCCATGTCACGCTTCTCAATCTATCTCTTTCTCCTCTCTCATTACCTTTTTCGGTTCGTCTCTTGCTCTCTCCATCTCTGTTCCAGGCAAGGAGACGCAGTGACTCCAAGATTAACTCCCGACCCTGTGATGTACTCCTCTCCCAGAGGTGAATACAAAGACGGTTCTCTCAGGACTCTGTACAGTTCCAGTTTGAAACCGCTCTCTAATGAAGCTCTAATGAAGTGTGAATGAGTGAATCCCTAAATGGTCCCTTTGTGCATTCGAGCAGAGCAAAAACACAGAGCATTTGCCACACCTATCGGAAGTCAAGAACCATAACCCACCTCTAGGTGACAGCTCCTGTCTTTAGAGATACCTTTGCTTCAGTCTGTTTCTGAGACTTTTACATTCCAGATGGACTAATAAAAAGAGCTTTAAAAAATACTTCCAAAGTGTGGTAACTGTATGAGAATATCTTTTTGTTAAAGACATTTTTTGTAAACTACTGGTATAGATATATAAAAAGGCATATCAAGAGTTTTCTTATAGAAGGTAATTAAGTATTTCTATGTGTCTGAATGTATCATGTATCATAGTCACAGCGTTAGAAATATATAATAGCTTAGATGTAGTTGTCGTGTAATGTCAGTTTGTGTATTAAAGGCAATCTTTTTGGTATTAAAAACATTACATTGCTCTATGATTAAGTTGTGTGTTTATATATATGATGGCTATTGCATATTTAGGAGATTTTTGACTAGCAAACTGCAAGAAATGTAAGCATATGTATACACTCACTCTTTGTTTGTCTCAGTTTCAGCACAGCACAGTGGAAACATGTATGTGTGGGAGATGTGCTGCGAATCCACAGAGACCAAGTCATCCCTGTGAGATTTCCAATTTATACACAGAACACAGAAATGAACTGGAATATAGAAACAAAGTGTCTGATTCTTGTCTGATTAGTCATTTTTGTGTAATAAGAAACATTAATTATTACTTTTCTGGATATAAGTGGAACATTTCATCATGGAGCAGTTGATGCTTTAAATATTTGAATACATTCTGCATAGCACTCTATTTTTATTTACCGTCAGTTTCCACTGAGCACTCTCTTTTTTCATTTTTCTACCCAGGCTGACCTTCTCTTCTTGTGTAGTTCAGAGCCTCACAGTTTGTGTTATGTGGAGACAGCAGATATCGATGGGTAAGAAACACAGTCAGCGTAATTAAACTGATAATTTCTTATTGTGATACTTCATTCTGTTGATTTAATTCATCATGTAAACATCATGTATGTGTATATGTATATATTAACTTTCTAATGATTATACTTAATCGTAATAGTAGTAGTGGTGCATTTTTTTGCAAAATATTAAAACAAGTAAAAAATTAGGTACTACAACATAAACAGTATGAATGTAGTGTGGATAAAATAGTAAAATAATAGCATGAATGTGAAACTTTAAGATTTGATTTTAAAGGTGCTATTGATTTCAGAGGCACAAGGCCTTCAGGAGGTTCTGTATCAATGGGGCCTTTAAGGCAAAATAATGTGGTCACCTTTAAAGGTCTAAAATCATTTATACACTCTGGTACAGCCAGAGTGGCTCTGCCTGCACATCTGAGGCTTTGTGGTGGCTCACAGAAGGGTAAAAGGTATATGATATATTTAGGGTCATACTGTATATGGTATAGCTGGGATCAGTGAAAGAAGTTTGCTCTATGGGATTTTGCCATTTTCTTACCAATTTAAAACCATTGAGAATTAGTTAGAGAGATTATAGTTACATGAGGTTTAGTACAGATTAAAGACCTTTTAATGTTAAACAACCAAATAAAATAATATTGCTTAACTCTATACACATACCAACTGCGCACTGCCTTGACTTTTTCTTCATTTAGAGAGACTAACCTCAAGTACCGGCAGGCGCTCAGTGCTACACACAATGAGCTGACCTCTCACCCCTCAGAAGAAGCGCTTGCTGCCTTTGATGGTGAATAAATGTTTCCTAATAAGAATGTAAATTCAGATGTGCTCATTTTAAAGTAGAAGAAAAATAAACAAGTAAACTTTTGACATAACTGCATACTTATCCTAAGTTAGAACAAATATAACATTTCATTTTACAGGTGTGGTGTTTTGTGAGGAGCCCAACAATCGCCTGTACACCTTCAGAGGCCAGCTGCACTGGCGGGGAGAGTGTCTTCTGCTGGACAACGAGCACATCCTCCTGAGAGGAACAGTCCTACGCAACACAGAGTTCGCCTATGGCTTGACCATATACACTGGTACATGTAGACAAATGATGTTTGTGAGGGGTGGGATGATACTGTTTTTGTCCATTAATGATGTTTCTGTTGAGTCTAACAATGAAATTGAGGCAAACAGAATGAAGAGAGGCCCTTATGTATGGCACAATGCCCCATAGAGGTGCATGTTAACAGAAATCGAAGTATTGCAAAATATTGTTGTGCCCAGGCCACCTGTCCTCATTTCACCTTCTACTGTGGCCTCCACTTGTTTCAATGACACATTTTATTATGTAAAAAATATTATACTGCTAATTATGGACAGTACTTAACTCCTGTGTCTGTGTCTTAAATGTGGGTCCGTTAACGTCTTGCAGATTACAGGCTCCTCCTGTCATTTAAGTGATCATTGATCAGATATAACTGGACCAGGCGGAGGTGTCGTGGTCCAGTTATCCTTCTATGACCCTTTCAGTTCTGGTAAAGCCGATCAATAGATCAAATTCTTCCAGAGATGGGGTTTAGATCATTCATCAGAGACTGTCTATCTATGTGACCCCAGTTCAGCCTGATTATAGCTCTAACCCACCTGACACACCCTTGACACATCCTACTTGGAATTATGCATGATCAGGGTTGACATGTTGCTGAAGCGAGGCTAAGTTGCAATGAGTTTCCGTCTTCGATCAATTTGAATATATGGCACACCTTTTCAGTATTTGTCATTTTTCACACATGCAGCTCAACATCACTGAAAAATATAATGTTGATACTTTATTGATGCCTGCAAGGGAAATTCTCTCTTCCCACTGACCTCTTGCCAGCGGGGTCAGACACCCCCGGAACTGGTAGGAATTCAGCATCTTCCTCAAGGGCACGTCAGCAGATATTTACTGACACGAGGGCTTGAACTTTCACCCTCTGGCTGCAGGATGGACTCCCAACTCGTTCAGCCAGGCCACCGCAGTGATAGCATTTAATAGTTGTCTGTTCTGTACCAGGCGCGGACACGAAGATCCTGAGGAACTGCGGGAAACTGCAAGTGAAGATTACTCAAACAGAAAAAGTTTTCAACAGAGTGGTGATTGGGGTGAGTGGGTAAAGGTCAGGGAAATGACGAGCGTGAGGCATCTTGTGGAATTATTATAAACTGTGTGTATCTGTATTCTGGATCTCTAGATCGTCCTGTCCGTGCTGCTGACAGCTTTGCTTCATGCCATTGGCAATGGTGTGTTTTCGAGCTGGGTCATGAGCCACACAGGGGTTATCTCCCCTCTAGTGGTTAACGGCAGTCCCATCTACACAGCGTTCTTGATCTTCTGGAGCTACATCATCCTGCTCAGCCCGGCCATGCCCATTGCTCTATACATCACGTTAGTTCCATCTACAATACTGCACTCATTTGAGGGAAGGCAGGGAGGTGTAAATACATCTGTGTTTGTGTATACTGTCTTACTGTGTATGTGTCCTCCATGTCTTTGTGTTCACAGGTTTGAGCTGATTCACACAGTCCACAGCCTGTTTATTAGCTGGGATATGGAGATGTATTGGCAGCAGGCAGACAGACCGGCCCAGGCCAGGAACACCTCACTGAGTGAGGAGCTCGGCCAAGTGGGATACCTGCTGAGTGACAAAACTGGGACACTAACCCAGAACCGTCTGCTCTTCAGACAATGCTGTATAGCTGGGGAGATCTATGGTAACAATAAACTGAAACCAACTAATGATTTTCTAAACGGTGAACTTTCTTAGAAGAAAGGAACACCCCAATGCCAGCACTGCTATTAAAACAAACTATCTTTATCTGACCTCAGGCTGCATAGGTAACTAGAAATTAAAATTCCAGCTACTGACAGACTTTTGAACAACGTTAAACTTATTTTATTTTACCTCAGCATCCACTATCAACAGGAATTACATCAAATTATGAATGCAACATGTTCTCAAAATAAATTTAAGCAACTACTGTAGTTATCTGTGTGCAAACAGCCATGTTGACTATAAAGTTAAGAAAAATATTATAATTCTTTTTCTTCCCGTTTTCCAAAAATTCTCAAATTAGAAACTTTTCAGAAGGGCATTAATATTTAAATGACCTTGCAGAATTCAGTTGAAAAAAGTGTTATAAAAAAGTGTTAAAATAATAAGCAGAAAGTATAAAAATGGTGCATTGAAATCCTGAAAAGTGGGGAAAGAAGAGAAAAGGGACAGAAGTTGAAAACTCTTGTCCATCAGTATATGAAAGAGACCTGGAGATTATGAATATAACCAATGTTCCCTGAGGGAAGGATACGAGGTGCAACACATTAGTATAGGGATTGTGTCCTCGTGAGACCAACCAGAAGAAACTTTACCAACATGCCCGTCAGGGCCAATGAGACTTTTGCAGGCAGGGGGGAGTCCCACCTTCCCTTGGGGCTATAAAAGCCCCTGCACAGTCTCATCTCCTCAGTCTAAACTGCACTTCACCGGTACAACACATTAGCATGGGCATATATCATCATGCCCTGAGGCACCCTCTACAGCTAGATTAAGTCGATCCGGCCCTGGGACAGCTGGATTTGTGATGTCATGTACATCACTTCTGAGAGCACTGACTGGGTGACATCCCGCGCTGTCACGTCCAGACAATAAAACTTGAAAGTATGTGGAGAAGCCCAGTTTGCGGCGGAGCAGACATCCTCGACTGGAATCCCTTTGAAAAGGGCCCAAGAAGCAGCCATGCCCCTGGTGGAGTGCGCGTGCAACCCCCTTCTTCTGTGCACCCTTCTGTGCATAAGCATGAGAGATTGCCTTCACAACCCAGTGAGAAAGACGCTGCTTAGACAACGGTTTCCTCTTAGCTGGGTTGGCAAAGCAGATAAAGAGCTGGTCCATTGTCCGCATTTCCCATGTCCGGTCTACATAAATGCGCAACGCGTGCACCGGGCACAAACCGTGCTGTTGCTCGGCAGGCGCAAACGGGGGTGGTGAGAAGTCAGTTCACAACTTGACGTCCTATATGTTTGAGCGGGTACCTTAGGGATGTATGCGGGATTAGGACCCTGCATACATCCCTTAGGACATCACCTTAGAGTCATCCAAAGCAAACTGCTGACACGATGGATGGACAGAAAGCGCATGAATATCTCCTATACGCTTCGCTGAGCAGAGTGCTAATAAGAAAGCAGTCTTATACAAGAGCATATCGATACCCATAGATTGTAGTGGCTCAAATGGCCCCCCTTCATAGAGCGTCTAAGACAAGAGCAAGGTCCCACTGCGGGATCATGGGTTTACGTATTGGTCTCTTCCTAAACACTCCCTTCATGAAGCGTACCACCAGAGGATGAGAATCAGGGGATTTCCCCTGAATTCCCACATGGCATGCTGCTAACCTGAGGGGCGCGTTGTCCAGTAGCGAGAAGAACACAGGACAGTGCGCGTTTGCCTTGGAGGTGATCTATGGTGGCCCTGCCGAACCGATCCCAGATCTGCTCCACCACATCCAGGTGGAGTCTCAACTCCATCTGCGCCGTTGTTTAGCACGCCCGGGATGCGCGTCCCTCTGAGAGACAGTAGACGCGTGCTGCTCCACGAGAGCAGGCTGTAGGAGAGAGAGAGCAAGGGAAGGGAGCAAGTCCCCCTTGCCTTTTGATGTGTGCGACGACACACATATTATCGTGTAGTAGAAGTCTCAGTGACAGAAATGCAGCTAACAGTTCCAGTACATTGATGTGCCATGTCCTCTCCCTGTCTGCCCAGGTCCCATTCACGTGAACGTTCCTGCAAATGCCACCCCAGAGGCTTCTGCTGGGAGTAAGAGCGTCTAGGCATACTCATCTGTAGAGCCTCTTCCTGTTTCTTTCTCTGGTCGCAGCGGGTCTGAATCCTGTCCAGGGCCTGTTCAAACAGTCTGGAGGGTCCGACAGCCTGGTGAAGGAATTGAGATCGCTGCGTCTCAGGGAGCTCCCTCAGCGTTAGCGTCAGATGACGCTGAGCGACCACTGTGTCTGCCATGCCCTTCCCCAGCACTACAGCTGTTGTGCTGGAGAGTCGGGGGTTGAAAGCGCCTCGTGCAGGTCTCGCAGTTTCTCTGCCTGGTAAGCATGAAGCATGGATGCCATGTTGAGTGCACGTGCAGCCAGGCCTTGCAAGTGGTATATTTTCTCTAGCTGTGAGGCGGAGAACCTTCACTGCGTACTCGGGAGTGTTGGCTTACTACTAGCCGAGTTGGACCTAGGCGCCAAGTGTGTGGCCAGCGTCTCATTCATTTGCGGAATGTTGGTGAGTCCGGCTGACTGCATACCCTCCAGGTCTAGAAACTGAGAGAAGGGCAGGGAGAGTGGGGACATAAGGGTTGCCCAGGACCACGAAAGCTCCAGCCTAAAGTCTGGGGACTGGCAATTTGTGTCTATCCATTGCAGGCTGCTGGGGAAGAAAATAATTACCAGCGAGTCGCGTCTGTTGTTGGCGAGAGGGTAGTGCTGGCGACGGCACTCCGAGACGCTTGGCCGCGCGGCGGCACAGGTCGATGAAGGCCGGGGTAGGGAGGTCACCAACTCCAAGGGCCGGGCTCTCCTCCACGTCCTCTTCCCCACCAGCTTCGGCATCCCTGTCTGAGAACCCCTCATCAGACAGAACCCCTAATCAGACAGAACACCTAGCGGTAAATCATCCATGGTGACGGTGAAGTCGACCAGGTCTTCCTCCATGCCTCCGTATCCTATGGTAGGCACGATGTCATCAATTTGGTCCCCCCACGACTGTCCCGCCATGATTTCATCGTCCGCGCTGTCAAATTCCAACTTTGTGGAAGAGCCGGCGGTTTCAAACAAAGGAGGGTCCTCTCGAGCGGCTGAGCTTCCCAGCACCTTGCTCAAGAAGGCCACCCATCTCACCAGCGTAGTCCTGCGGAGCCGGCGGCAGTGTGCGCAGGAATGCGGGCTGCTAAGTGCAGCTTTGGCATGCAACATACCAAGACAAACTGCGTCGTGGGTATCTGTTTCGGAAAGGGAGAATCCACGCGTGCTCGGGCATGGGCGGCTTTTGGGCTTCCTGGCGGCACTAGCTCTGCTAGACACGCTAGGAGGACCCTTCTTTTTCTCCAGGGCCACTCCCTTATGTCACCAGTTAGAGGCTAAACCGGGGGTAGCGTTAGCCACAGAGGTAAACGGGTGTTTCAGAATGGTTTGTATGTGTTAGCTTGCGCTAAACGATATGTTAGCTTGCGCTAAACTGGTATGGGCTAAATGGATATACGTTAGCTGGGTTAAAAAAATATCTGCTAGCTGGGCTAAACGGTTGTTAGCGCGCTAAACAGGACCATGCAGAAACGACTTGTTAGCGACACCCTGGGCAGGGAGCAAGCTCACCGCCTGTCGGACAGTTGAATTGCTAGCAAGGGTTCCGCTAAAGTCAGGTTTTGTGAGGTGAAGTGCAAATAAATTGAGGAGATGACGAGACTGTGCAGGGGCTTTTATAGCCCCAAGGGAAGTCGGGAATGCAACAGTCTCATTGGCCCGGACGGTCGTGTTGATAAAGTTTCTACAGGTTGGTCTCACGAGGACACAATCCCCATACTAATGTGTTGTACCAAGTTTACCGACCAAAGGGAACATTCATTGTGACTAATTGCACTAATGTGTTGTTTTCAGCATGACACAATAGTGTTGACGATGAGACACCTTTCATATTTATTTTCACTCAAGAGATCTTGTTTGGCACTTGATTGCAATACAGTCTGTGTTCATGAATGTGTGACATTACAAGATTGTATCATGTCTACAGGATTGTATTCTGTCAACACAGTAATTTGCTTCCTTATTATTCATTTATGTTTTCTTTTAGTTTGATAATGACCAGAGAGAAAGGTTTCTTAGTTGGCTTACAGTGGAACAAAGATCCCTCTGGGGAGGGAACTTCACATAAACCATGAAACTCATTCATCAACGAGTTCATCTACTAAATATTTTACACTGCCTCTGCTCACTGAAGACCACCTGTAATTGAAACCTTGTCAGCATCGTGTCAACCATGTTATATGTCTGAGCCTGCTTCAGCTCATATTAGTGATAGACCGATAAATCGGGCCGATATCTGGAATTTTTAGATAATCTGCATTGCCAATACCTACACTCACAAGCCTGATATAGCATCCTAAATGAGAGCAAATCTAATTTAAAACTGTGAATGGCTAGTGTTAAATATATATTGTGACGACCCCTGGTAATTGTGAACACCTGAGGGCCCCAGTGTGTGCAGATGTTATAGTAAAATTTATTGTTTACTCTTTGTTAAAAATAAATTACTTTTGTTAAACTTTTAGTAGGCCTGCGGTGTGTCTCCATATTTTGTCACGGTCCATGAGCCAGATCGTGACAATATTTTTAAATATAGTACTAGAATACTAGAAAAAGCAACTGAATGACATCACTTCTGATAAACTGTACCCCAGTAATCTTCTGACTGAAATCTACACCATACCCAATGTATTTTCCTATTCCATAAATTAATAAAAAGTCCAACTATAACAATACCTTACTGGCTCAGATAACCATGTACAGTATATTAGATTGTACTGTGCATGGAATAATGGACATATACATGTCTTTTTTCTGTTCTGATATTGCCGTTATATATTGGCCATCGGCTGCCCTATTCTCTAAATATTGGCATTGGTTATTGGAAAACCCATATCGGTCGACCACTTGCCCACATGTCTGCCTTTCTCTACTTTCTTGTGCATATTCTTATCATGTACTTGACCTCCATTTCAAATGCTTATTGCAAGTCAATAAAAACAATAATTTCTCTACTATCACAGGTGATGTATCAGTCAGAGCAGAGGACACAGAGGTACCGCATAATTACTCTCAAATCTGCATCTTTTAACTGTATTTTGTTTTTTCTTCACCTCTCCTTGAATATTTATAATGTTTATGTGCTTGTTTTTAGTGTGATAATTTCTGCTACAAACAGCATTAGATCCTCTTCATGTTAGCCACAGTTGGAACACTGTATAATGTCAATGCACCATAACCCTTGGTGAATCATCTTTTCCCTGTTTGTGTGCAGCCCATGGACTTAAGCTGGAATCAGTTCTCCCGTGGTGGTCTGTTGATGTCGGCTCCCAACCTGGTGAAGAAGCTCCAAGGACAGCAGTGCCCACTCAGCAGACAGTTCCTCACAGCTCTGTCTTTATGTCACACTGTCATGGCAGAGTGGAAGGAAGGTTGGTGTTTTTGTGTGAAAGTATCCATATTATCCGTCTGAAAAACCTGTTGAAACTCAGGTCATACCTCAGACAACACTGGTTTGTTTTTGATGAAATGTCCGTATGCGATTAATGTTTCTGCTTTGTTTTTAAATGAAACCGACAGGGGTGCTACAATTTAAAGGTCAAATAACCTGTATATGTCATTTCAGACATTATTTGTCTAATACATTTTTGTCAGTTGCAGGAAAAAGTATGTGAACCCTTTGGAATTACTGGGATTTCTGCATAAATTGGTCATAAAATGTGATCTGATCTTCATCTAAGTCACAGCAATAGATGAACACTGTCTGATTAAACACACTAACAATTACATGTGTTAATGTTTTTTATTGAAAACACTGTGTAAACTTTCACAGAGCAGGGTGGAAAAAGTATGTGAACCCCTGGCTAATGACTAATAGAAAAAATTATTGGAGTCAGGAGTCAGGCAACCTGAAGTCCAATCAATGAGACGAGATTGGAGGTGTTGGTTTGAGTTGTCTTGCCCTATAAAAACCACACACCACTTTTAATTTTGCTATTGTCTTGTCCATTGCCTGATGTGAGCCATGCTTTGAACAAAAGAGTTCTCAGAAGACCTAAGATTAAAAATAGTTGACTTGCATGAAGCTGGAAAGGGTCACAAAAGTATCTCTAAAAGCCATGATGTTCATCAGTCCATGGTAAGACAAACTGTCTTTAAATGGCGAAAGTTCAGCACTGTTGCTACTCTCACTAGGAATGGCCTTTTTGCAAAGATAACTGCACGAGCATGCAGACAATGATTTTACGAAGAATCCTAGAGTGTCAGCTGAAGACTTACAGTAATCTCTGGAACATGCTAACGTCACTGCTGACAAATCTAAAATACGTCAAACACTGAACAAGAATGTAGTTCACGGGAGTACACCACATAGGAAGCCACTAAACATTAGTACATGTCTGAAGTTTGCAAGAGAGCGCCTGGGTATTCCAGAGCACTACAGGCAAAATATTCTGTGCACAGATGAAACCAAAGCTAAGTTGTCTGGAAGGAGCACACAACCCTATGTGTGGGGGGGAAAATGCACAGCACACCAACATCAAAACCTCATCCCAAATGTGAAGAATGGTGGAGGGGTAATTGTGGTTTCGCTGCCTCAGGGCCTTGAAGGATGGCTAGAATTGATGGGAAAATTAAGTCAAAAGTTTATCAAGAAATTTTGCAGAAGAATATAAGGCCATCTGTTTGCCAATTGAAGCTCAAAAGAAGATGGGTGAAGCAACAGGACAATGACACAAAGCACAGAAGTAAATCAACAACAGAATGGCTTTAGCAGAAGAAAATACACCTTCTGGAGTTCTGACCTCAACCCAATTGAGATGCTTTGGCATGACCTCAACATAACGATTCACACTAGACATCCCAAGAATATTGCTGAACTAAAACTGTTTGTAAAGAGGAAAAGCCTAAAATTCCTCCTGACCATTGTTCAGGTCTGATCAGCAACTACTGGAAACATTTGGTTAAAATTATTGCTGCCACAGGAGGGGCAACCAGTTATTAAATCCAAGGGTTTACATTCTTTTTCCACCCTGCTCTTTACACATTGTGTTCAATATGAACATGAAAACATATAATTATTTATGTGGTAAGTTTAATCACTGCGTTTGTCTATTTGTGACTTAGATGAAGATCAGATCACATTTCATGACCAATTTATGCAGAAATCCAGGTAATTCCAAAGGGGTCACATACTTTTTCCTGTGACTGTATATTCCAACCCCTAAATCACTGGTCTGAATCTGACATAATAACCTTTATGCATAAAGCTTCTGGCTAGCACAACTGACAATTCCCAGAGCACAGTATGTTTACCTCTACCTTGTGTGCTGACCTCATTCCTCCAGAGGCTCCAGTTTATCAGGCTGCGTCCCCAGATGAGGAAACTCTTGTTGGTGCAGCTAGGGAGTTGGGCTGGGTCTTTCTTTCCAGGACAAGAGACTTTATTGTTGTCTCAGAGCTGGGTGTCACCCGCCAATATCAGCTGCTGGCACTCCTGGACTTTACCAGCAAGAGAAGACGCATGTCTGTACTGGGTGAGAGTAGCCCTATAAATTGTCTACACAGTAACAACATATTTCTTGTCATCTCTTGCACTCACCTCACTCTTTTTGCAGATATGCTAAGTTCAATAATAATAATAATAATAATTTTAAAACATTTTTTTGCTTTAGTGAGAGAGCCAGAGGGTGGGTTAAAGCTCTACTGTAAAGGGGCAGACATAGTGATCCTGGAGAGACTGGAGAAGGACAGTCCATATCAGGAAAGGATTGAAGAAGCCTTGGAGGTGATGAACCATCACTGTGTGCTGTTATTGAGCCCACTGTTTATATGGCACTCTGTTAGTATTTTTGTAATTTTCACTTCACTATTAAGCATTTCAAAATCATACTTTACACAAATGTAAAACTGTATTAGTGATTTTCATGCTCACGTATTTCTTTGCTACCCTTAGGGATTTGCTAAACTACTAAGACTAAGAACCTACAGCCTGCTAGCAGATCTGTGAGGCACAGCAGTGCTTTGAAATAAATGCTAACATCAACATAAAACATGCTCACAATGACAATGATAACATGTTGATGCTAACCAGGGATAATGGTTACCCATCTTAGCTGAGTGTCTTAGCATGCTAACATTTGATAATTAGCACAAAGAACAATCTTCTGAGGCTGATTGGAATGTTTTGCAGGTATTTAATCATAAAAAGAAATATTAGAAAAACTGAAATTATTACTTGATGGTAGAGCTAGAGGAAAAGTCAAGGACAATCAAAGCTATTAGAATTTATCCTCAGGGGGACATTAACATGCCAAATTTCATCAAGACATTTCACTCCAAACACAAATGTCAATCTCATGATGGCGCTAGAGGAAAAGTCAGGGGGTTGCCAAAGTCAGTAGGATCCGGACCAATGTGGTGGACAGAGCAACATTGCTCAATAGAGTTTAGAGCACGTAGCTGAGATGTGCCTGCCAAGACATGTTTATCTCATGTTTTCTTTGTCAATTCTTCAATTCTGCCTGAAAGATCACTCAGTAAATAATGTGCAGCCTATCAAATAACGTGTTAACTTATCTTCTGTCAGTTGTTTGCCCAGGCCTGTCTGAGGACTTTGTGTGTTGCGGTTCGATCAGTTCCTGAGGCATCATGGGAGCAGTGGAGTAAAACTCTGGCCCAGACTGCTGCCATGGCAACCCGTGACCGCGACGCACAGCTAGAAAAGCTATATGATCAGATGGAAAGGGATCTGCTGGTAGGATCCTACTCAGTTTGATTTTCACATGTTTATTGTCATCCTCCATTTAAAGTGGTATAGCTGTTCAGTGACACAGCATGACCAATACTAACTCTTTAAATCAAGTGTTTGCTTAGTGGTCCCTGAAGTTTCATATAAAGCACAAGGTAGTTCTTTAAAAAATCCTTGTTTCTAAGCGACTTTGGTGTGTTGTTGTTCATGTTATGAGGTTGAATGTCACTCATATCATCTATTTGTCCCCTTGTTACAGTCATGTTACTATGCATTAAACCCAATATCTTGAAGATCTTTATATCTTTAACCTGAATGTTTTGTAGCTTCTCGGCGTGACAGCAATAGAGGACCGGCTTCAGGAGGGAGTTCCTGAGACTATTGCTTTGCTTAAACAGGCTGGGGTTAAAGTATGGGTACTGACTGGGGACAAAAAAGGTACTGTGACATACTGTAGCAGGAGGTAGGAAA
Source organism: Lepomis gibbosus (assembly GCA_029875015.1). Lineage (NCBI taxonomy): Eukaryota > Metazoa > Chordata > Actinopteri > Centrarchiformes > Centrarchidae > Lepomis > Lepomis gibbosus. The sequence goes on along the minus strand of JAPMOB010222433.1, from coordinate 990 downwards.
GGCTGCATTTGATTGCTGTGTTGTAGCTGCATGAAAACAAACTGTCACTGTGGTGTCTTTTTCTCTGTCTTTCCTGATCCCTCTTTGTCCTTGTAGAGACTGCAGTGAATATTGGATATTCTTGCAAACTACTGGATCCTGATACCAGGTTACTGGAATGGCAGGAGCTGAGGTTAGCAATGATAAAAAAAACAATACACACACACTCATGCACACAATCTCATTGATTGTTGTGTGTTTGCCCCTCCAGACAGATACTCCAGTCCCCAGACCCAGTGGTCAATTTCTTCAAGGCCAGACAGACAGAGCTGTGGGCTATAGACAAGGAGATGACTGGAGCAAAGACCGCTGTGGTCCTTACTGGACCTGAGCTGGTAAACACTGGACACACAGGATGGCTGAATAGCTGTCATCATATGGTTTGCAAATACCTCTGTATCATGAAACACTAAATAAGGAGCCGCATTAGCATTAATTTGGAGTCTTTGGAATTCCTGAGAAAAGTGTGGGGTTTATCTTTGGCTTCTATATGTTCACTAACTAGTTGCTAACTGTGTCTGTCTGCTGTTCGGTGCTGAACAGACAATGTACAGTGTACTGTCTCCTTGACTACCGAGCTCTACAGAGCTTTTTCCCTGAAAACAGCTGCCTGCAGTGTCTGAATACAGTGCTGATGACATTGGTGAGACTGAACCAAACAGCAAAGCTGTAAAAACAAAACAATGAGCTTTGAACACTGTAGATCTGAGGTGACAGTTGTCTGTGGGTTCATCTCTACAAATGACCCATTACATTACTTATATCATCTTACCCACTGTTGGTATAAAAATATTTTTCAGCCTTAAATATACACAAAATACTTCAAAAAGGGAACACTTAAAGGGGTGGTATTATGCTTTTTGGCTTTTTTCCTCTCCTTTATTGAGTTGTATATCTTTTTTGTGCATGTAACAGGTTTGCATAGTGAAAAAGCCCAAAGTCCAGCCCAAA
>JAPMOB010222431.1:0-32477 GCA_029875015.1 Lepomis gibbosus | reverse complement strand
TAAAGACTCTAAACGTTCATAAAATATATACTTCAAATCAATTTATCACCATTGATGAAGTCCACAAAGAATTTTACAGCCTTCGGCAGAATTCAAATGAGCCATTTTAATCTAGATTAATCTAGATTAATTTCAAAATTAATCTAGATTAATCTAGATTAATTTCAAAATTAATCTAGATTAATCTAGATTAAAAAAATTAATCTATGCCCACCCCTAGTTTTAACATAAATAGCCTATCATGGCCCGCACTGGCATTCATTCATATTTCTAGCTCCACTCGATTAAAATGGAGGCTCTGCCTTTATTTACACGTTGCCATGGTGAATCGTAATATCGCAGCTCCATTGATGATGGCTTTTCTTTGTACCCACACACGCGCTTCCATCAGCCTCAGCATACCCTGAGTTGATTGAACTAATTCTGATCAGCTGTTCGAAAACTGAATGGTTTCTCAGGCTCAATGAACTCAGCTCAGGGATAAGTTCAGAGTTTGTTAAGCCTGCTTTTCTGAAACAGGACCCTGATGTGCTGCTCAGGGGCAGTCTCGTTCTCTCTGCTTGTAGCTACGGCAGCAACTTTAGCGACAGTTTGCTAACCCACAACTTAGCTAACGTTATTTACATTACTTGCTGTGTTGTTGTTCGCGCAATATCATGGTGTTTGTCATGGTTTTGAATTTCTCCATAATCACATTCCCAACCTTTAGGTTGTCCAGGTTTGTTTGATAAAGATATTTCCCTTGAACTGCTGACATCAGAAAAAGTTATCTTCGAGGTCAAACAGTGTGACTCACAAATATCCTTTAATAGTTTGGCAGGTCAGTAAAGGTTTTCAAATCAGTCGTCAAAGATTAAAATATCTTTCCAGCAAACATCTTAAAATGACTCATTCATGTCTGAAATTAATTTTGGTTTATTACCACATACCTGCAAAAATATTGGCATTCCCATCGGTCTTAACTGTACTTATCAAATGTTAGCACGCCAAGATGCTAAACTACATCTGTGTCCCAAATCCACACTGATTCAACTTAGTACATCATACATACTAATGGTCATCAACATACTATACCATTTTATGCTAACAGGAAATTTAAAAAAAGATATTTCTGGAGCTGTTCTTCCACCACCCATTGAGTACACTTTATTTTGTCACTTTTCCAGTTTGGAGACGCTACACATGAACGTAGTAAACATTACACCTGCTAAACGTTAACCAACAAGTGTAAAGTACCACTGTGCCTGCAGCCTCACAGAGCTGATTGCGTGATTGTAGGTTATCAGTAGCCTATTGTTAGCTGAAGAATGAACTGTTCCTCCTTGTGTTACACTTTTGTGTGAGCTGGTGCTTACAGATTGACCATTTTTCATGAAACCCATAATGTCCCGTGTGTCCTGACAATGGAAGAACATGCCTTTAGCTATTTTGCTAATGAGGGATAAATACACAACAACCAAACAGGACAGAAGCTTACAAATGCACAATCAGCTGCAGTATTTACACCTGTTGAGGGCTGGAGGCTTCCAAAAGGGCCGTCAAAGGGGTTATATTATATTACACAACAACAATAACAACCTACTATTGAGCATGACAAACTGTGTGTAAGTGTGCTTAGTTTACGTGTGAGTGTATTTGTGCGACAGTGTGGGAGTAAGCACATCCTCGTCAGCATTCTCCAATGTGATCAATGCAAATTACATCTCCAATACACTCTCCATGTCTCTCTGGGATCAATACATGCTGCTCATGTCCACTTCAGCGTTCTTCACGCTCCTCTCTGTCTTCTCCTTTATCATCCCCTCATTCTTTACTTCCCTCTCTCCATTCTGCCCTTTTAACCTCATGTCTCTGTCTCCTGGGAAACCTGGTCATCCATTCGACATGACCTCAAATCTTTAATTCCTCCATCTCCTTATTATTTCTCCTCCTCATTCTCCTCCCTCTCCTTGTGTCCTTCTTACCCACCTACTTCCTCTTCTTTTTATTTCACCTCTCCTCTCTTCACTTCTTGTCCTTCAATTCCTTGTTAAATCTTCTAGTTTGGATTCCTCTCCTCTGTTTTTCCCTTGTTCCCTCTTCTCTCTCTTCTACTTTATACCTTCTTCTGCTACTCACCTCATTTCTTCTTCTCTTCTTTCCTCTGCTATGATCTCCTCTCATGCCGTGTCCTCTTCTCTCCTTGATTTCCTTTCCTCCCATTTTTTCTCTGCTACTTTCTTCTTTTACACCCTCTCCACTCATTCCCTCACCCCTCTTTGTGTCTCTTCATCTTTCTTCTCCTCTTGTTTTCTCTCTTTCCCTCAACTTAATTTCTTTCCTCTCCTCTAGTTGCCTGTCTCCTCCTCCTTTTTCCTCTCCTTGTTTTTTATTCCCTCCAACTTTCTCCTGTCTCTTCTCCTCTTCCTATAGATCAGAGTCATGGTTATTGATTCACCTTTCAATAGGAATGTGATTAAATTCTGACGATATTTCTTGCAAGACTCACACAATTGACATTTTTCACATGCTGTCAGTCAAGCCACACATTAATTTTCTCACACAGTGAAATACAAATGTATAACGTAGTATAAGATAGACTCGCCCAGCAGATGCCACACCAGCATACGCCCTGATAGTAATCAACCGCACTGCTCGCGCTGTGAGTCCAGGCAGCTGTGAGTCCAGGCAGCTGTGACAAGTGGTAACGTAGCTTGTAGAGTTTTGCAACAAACATCTAAAAACTGAAGCGCAACCTGCTCTGCTTGGGACTGTGAGGTACACTTTATCAGAGCTGCTGAAGTTTACGTGGGTGGATTTGTGGTGAAATTTCCATCTGATCACAGGCGTTTCAGTTACTTTCAGTTTCACATGTAACATGGAGTCCCAAGCTGCGTCAGTCAAACAGTCACTTCCAGCGGACAAATAACTTAATGACAGCAGAGTAAAGGAAAGGTAGACTTCTCTTTAAATGATGACATTATTCTCTTAATATTATGACTTTTTCTGTACATGTCAGAGAACAGAGATTTGTGGGACGGACTATTAATCTGGAGAAAGTTTTGAACATAAGCAGAAAATCTGCTAAAACACAGGAGTTCTTAAAGTCCAGGAGTTTAATGACTAAGTCATTACGGTGAAAAGGTGCCACAGTCATATTTAAAGAGGTTACTTCCCCGAACAAAGACACAAAGAGGACGGAAGACTAAATCATGACTCAGCAGGGATGATATTAAATAAGTTGATCTACAGGAGAAACAGATCTGATAGCAGCACAGAATGACTGAGAGTGAGTTGAGGAGTTACACAACACTAAAGTAACTTTGGGTTTCAACTCAGTGGTTCCAACTTAATGGGTATATTGCACATACACATACACACACACACGGCCATGGGTACCCATCATGCCAAGGGCCTTTAAACCTGAAATAAACTCAGATTGGCTGTTTGACACACAGGATGTAATGAACCATGTCCAGCTGGCTGGCAGAGAGGTGTGGGAAAGTGGCGGATACCCTTCACAACACCTCTGCAGTGCATTCTGGGCTGTTCTGATAAATAAGCGTAACAGGAAAAAGTGTGAACGGTTGGAAGAGGAGAAGCAGAAGAGGTGTGGATTGAGTGGAAAGGGAGTGAGGAAAACAAGTTGAAGCAGAAGAGAGGAAGAAAGAAAAGGAAACATCAGCAAGCAGAAGAAGAAGAAAAGGAAGGATGGATGAGGAAACTGGAGGAAAGAGATTGGATTGGTTATTTTTGTAGCTCCAAACAGAATATGTCTTTATGTCAGAAGATGGAATAAGAGCGACTACAGTCAGGTTCAAGTCTGAGATTTACAATTTCAGTCAGGCTGCATCTTCACGGTTTGGGTTCATGCCTTAGGTTGATGTTTGTGCAGACCTCTGCATGCCCTGCATTTCTATCTTTTGACAAAATAATCAAACAGAGTGAAAAAATCAAGCCCAGTCCCGCATTTATACCACACTGTATTATTCCTGCTGAGATTATACGTACTGAGCCGTTAACGACTTGCTACCCAGCTCAAATACTTTTGAATAATTAAGGCTGCCATTTAAATGAGAAATCTCTCTACACGGATCATTGGCGTTTATTAGCGCCGAGGCAAGATCGCAGTTACAAGATAAACACATGCATGCTTTCACACACCAGCGCACACACACCATGATATAAACACACACAGATACAGTGTAGTGTTATTGAGTGAAACTGAAACTCCTGACGTAAACTGCTGCCCTGCTTTCAATTCGATACACACTCAAACACATGCATGCTGCGGTAAAAAATGCCCCAGGGTCTGATGCTCTAACGAGCTGCAGCATCGAAACCTGTAGCAAATCCCTTGTGAGAGTGGAGGAAAAGGAGAGAAGATAGAGAGGAGGGAGCAGCAAAGGTCAGAGATAATAGAGAAGTGACGAAAGCAGTTTAATGAAGGATGGACGGCTGAAGGAGGGAGAGGGGAGAGCTGAAGGTACTGATGGACAGATAAGAACATAGATGTAAGAAAAAGTATCAGAGAAATAAAGAAGTGAGGCGGACAGAAAAAGAGATTTATACACTTCATCTCCACTCAAGAAAGCTCAGAAACAGCTTCGTTTTTTAAGGAAACTCATCCATCCATCGTCAACCGCTTGTCCTCTGTACTGGAGTCTTTGTATGGTGGGAGGAAGCTGGTGCACCCGGAGAGAACCCATGCAGACACGGGGAGAACATGCAAACTCCACACAGAAAGGCCGGGGCTACTGGGGTTTGAACCCACGACCTTCTTGCTGTGAAGTGACAGTGCTAAACACTGCACCACCGTGCTGCCTCAGGAAACTCAAGATGGCAAAATTCCAGTGCCAAGTTCTTATTGACTTTTACAGACGTGCATCAGAAAGCATCACCGAAAACATGGCATAGGAAGTGCAAGAGGGCTCTGCAGCGGGTAATTAAAACCACTCAGAGATGGTGTGACAACTGTCTTGTGCTAATTGTTGGGCTTCTGTAAATAGCTTCAGAGTACGGTCTAGACCTGCTCTTTATGAAAAGCGCTGTGAGATAACTGTTGTTGTGATTTGGCGCTATATAAATAAAATTGAATTGAATTGAATTGAATTAAATGTGACCAAGACTGAGGAGATGGTGTTTGACTCAAAGGGCATAGGTGACCCCAGGCCTGTAGTCACCAGCAGCCTACCCATAACACTTGTTGGTTTGCTCTTTGTGAGGATCATGGGGGTCGAAAAACTTTCTCTACCCATGATTGGCGCAAAAAATAGTATCTGATCCGAACCACATACTTCACCCAGAATTTCAGATTTTACTCTCTGGTAAGAGATTTTGGCTTCCTAAGTGCAAGCTGAATGGATATAAACATTAATTTGTGCCCATGTCCATTAAGCTTATCAACACTACCATGTAATGTAGATGTTGGCCATAAGGACTGTGCAATATCTCAGTTGTGCAGTACGTAGGTTACATGACTGACATGAATGGGTTGTGCCATAAAAAGCTCTCCCATCTACTGTCTTTACTTTTTTATTTTTGTGCTATATAAATAAAGTAGATATATCATCTGTTTCGTGAATAGCATAAAGGGAACCATGAACTTCATCTGGTTATACAATCTACCTTGTGCCTATTAGGGGGTGTAAAACTAGGCTGATATATCCAATGTCATCATTAAAGCTTAGACTACCAACCTCAATTTGAAGGGTTTAATTTAAAGTAACTCAACAAGCCTTTGTTCTGGCCTGATCCTGTCTCGATCCTGATACAATACTGCCCCCATCCCAGCCCGGTTCTAACCCTATCCTGGCCTAGTCTTGGCCTGTCCCTAACCTGATCCTACTTCCCATCCCAACCCAATCGCGACCCGATGTCATCCATTCCTGGCCTTATCCTAATCTGATCCTGGAAGTCAGTATTTTACCATCAGTATGGCTGATTCAGTTGCAGAATGAGGTGTGTATGTGTGTGATGGAGCTGTAGTAAATACTTTAATATTAATATTACTTTATGGTAACAGTTAATGTTTGATAATATTTTGGGCTCACGGTAGACATAAAAATGTTGTTTGAATAAACATGTTCCTTCTTCCTTATTGAAACACTACTTACTGATTACTATTTCAGTAAAGAAATGCTGTTTTTGTTTACAACCACATTGCCTTTTATATGCAAGGAGCTGTCGTACTGATTGGAAGAACAAATCATGTATCAAATCAAATGGAAAATGAAGAAGGAGAACAATCTAAGATACGATGATGAATCATATTTTTGCTGAAAGAGTTTAAATTGAGACAGATTGCTGTTGCTGGTGCTGCTAATTGATATGCTTCAGGTCCTTTCATAACACAAAACCCCATGTGGTAACCAGTAAATTGGCTTTTTTGTCACATTATAATAAGTATCATACTTCATTATATAAATATATTGTGCAACTACTTGAGGAGAAGGATGGAAGCAAGATAGCAACATATGCTGAAGAAGAAAGATATCGGAAAAGGAAGAGAGATGAAGTGATGGAGACAGATCCAGAGAGTGACGGAGGGATGAGATGGAGAATGTTGCTGAATAATAAACCATGAATCAATTTTTACTCTCACAAATTACAAAACAATCCACATTCCTGATACTGCACTATATTCACTACTTTTTTTAACGGGGTATGAAATAGTCTCAGTTTAATACTGATGTCTTTTTATGACATAAGCATTGAGTTATTCTTAATGCCTGTCCTATTTTATTTCTGTGTACAGCCCGTGGAGGTATTGGTACACTTACTGTAATACAACTGGCATATAACGTAACATTTTATGTAGGCCTTGCTACCGTGCTATATCTTGCCGTCGGCTTATTATTATGAAGACATAACATTTCTAGAAAACAGTTTTAACCCATTAATGCCGATTGTTGCAAATTCGGTTCACACATTTACATTCAGACTGCAGCAGAGATAGCGTATGTATGCCAGTTTTCTTGTATAACTATAACTATAAATTTGGGCATCAAGGGGTTTAAGGGTAACACTTCTGGGTAACGAGTAAAGTAACAAGTTAATTTTGCAATTCAAGAATTCAGTTATTTAACCATGTTTTCAAAGAAGCAATTTATTACTTTTTAAATTTTGCTGTATTTCTCTGTTCCAAGAAAAGAAAATCCCCCAGGCATTTCTGTTCCTTTCCTGCTTCTTGGAGTGTAGCTGCGTACTAGTGGAAGGTATTCTCAGTTGTTCTGTCAGCGCTCATGTGTGAACACAAAATGAAAGTTCCTTGTAGTTGCTTTAAATTGTTTTTCAATAAAGAAATCACATAGTTAAACAGAGATGGAAAAAGTTTCACTTTGGATGTCGTCCAGTCATTTGACACATCTGAGCCTATTTACTATAAATCCCACATCTTAGACACATCTACTGCTAACAGTTTTCCAAACCTTGCTGTTGTGTTAAAGATGTTTTATTGTATTTGTCTGACCTTCCAGGCAACAGGCATTTGTGTGCAGTTGAAAATCAATAAGCAGACTCTTGAAACACTCATGAGATATGTAATCCATCGCACTGAACAAGTCTGGGTTATTTTTGTCACCATTATTCCATCCTTACAAGGTGAAGCAGTGCAGACTTTTCAAATCTGCACTAACAATTTCTTTACCGCTCAATAATGCTGTGCAATATGTCCCAAAAGAAAATCTTGAACTTAATGACAACTTAAATTTTTATGTTTTTATGTGCAAGAATAATAAAAAAACACTTGCAAGGTTGTTCTCTTAATGCATATTCAAAAACATACATACAGCTAAATTATAGGCTGGTAGAAACAGATGCTTGAACTAAGCAGAGCATCTACTAATCAGTTTCAGCACAGACAGAGGGGAAACATCCACTCACTTATTCACCTGCTCCTGCTTTTTGTGTTTTATGACAAGAAATCAGCCTGATATCTTCATATAGCTAATTAGCTTTAGCTACCTGGCTACATAGCAGGTACACACTGAATGTGCACACTGGTTCAGCTGGTTGCCATGGCTTCATGTTTTTTTATCCAGAGATATTATCCTGTTTACAAACACAAACCAAGAGCTCAGATTAGTGTTTTTAAGTCTGTCTTTGTAGAAGCTTTGTAACATTCACTACAAACCAACTGAACCAGCCAGCCTCTTACGTTCTGTGCACTCTGTAATAACTTGATTTCATGATGATGTAGATGATATCTTGACTATTTGCAAAATCAAAAATTCAAATCCATTCGATACATTGCCTAGACCTACCGCTCACAGATTACAAAACTCAAACAGGTTTTATTAGTCTTCTAATTGATTCTCATATCATATAGAAATGAGTGGAACCCAACAGCTGCATAGACAGACAGAAAATGATATATTAAATCTACGGCATCCATTTAGATATATTAAGCAGCACTGTGCATATTTTATAGTTAGTAAGGAATTAAAACTCATATGTGCCATTTGTTTAAGTCTCCACATTGTTTGAAGGTCAGATGTACAGTAAATGTATTATATTTGTTTATAGGAAGCTAGGCATAAATACAACAAGCAGTTGCAACATTAAAGTACAATAAAACTCAAACAGCTTTCCCAACACTGATCCATACTCGAAATAGTCTTTTTCCGTGCCTCTATTCGCTAGAGCCATGGTGATTGAAAGTCTTTTGTGACATGTTCAAGGTTTGATTTGATGAAACGCAACAGGAAATGGAGAGCAGATGATAAAACGTGTAGGAGAGAGCAGGAGGTTAGGAAGAAAGAGTGATGGAGCGATAGACAGACTTGTGGTTATGGAGATGAACTGGCAGGTGGAGGGAAAGACATAAACAGCAAGAGAAGAAACAAAACCAGAGTGAGGTGGAGAGGTGGAACACAGGAAACCAACTCAGAATAGAGTCAGCAAAAGACCGAGTGAGTCACACAGCGGGGCGGTGAATATATCTTTCCTTGTATTTTATTTTCATCTCTGTCTTGTTTTTTAGCCGAGTTATCTGCACAGAGAACAGTAGAGATGAGGAGAGAAAATGGAAACGAAAAAACGTGGATCTTTTTACATATTTTCTGTAAGAGGTGCCGTCCGAAAAGAGGTGAGGATGAAAGCAAGAGGGACAGTATTGCCAGTGAACGAGTAGGAAGAGAGTTAGAGCAGTACAAACGGAGGAAGAAAGAAGAAGCCGAGAGGAAAAAACACAGAAAACAGTTTCAAGGAATTAAGTGTGGCATTTTAATTAATGACAGCAATCTAAGGGAGATGGTGAGGGAGACAAAGTCATGTTAAAATAGTGGGAGTAGATGGAGATACTTGGAGGGATGGCAGACAGGGCAAAAACAACCCCCAAAAATAGAGCAAGTGACAGATAGGTAGCAGGTAGGAAAAAAGTTATATTGTTGCCTGTCAGCATATTCATCAGGAACTATTTCCTTTCAACGTTAAAAAAATGGTGAAAACTCTTCACACGTAACAGCAGCAAGCAAAATAAAGAAATTTAGGGTTTAAAATATGAAGCAAAATATGAAGCTACCGCTGACAGCCAGTCAGCTTAGCTTTGCACTAAGACAGAGGGAAACCGCCTGACTCTGTAGGAAAGTATTCAAATACGATTATCAATACCTCTAGACCTCACTAATTACCACATATTTCATTTGTTTAATTCGTACATGAATCATGTGTCAAACAAAAACTGGGGTTATGTGCCAGACTATGTCACTCTAGGGTAACTGATGTTGTGGGCTTTTCTACACACTTAATCTCCAAACTCCATTTGTTTAAAGATATAAGAAATGGAGAAATATTTGAATAAGAAATATGTTCTTGTTTATGTTTGTTGGACTTTTAAGATTTTCACAATTCTACTGTGTTAATTTGAGTTTAAAGACCTTCAGTATTTCACACACTGGTTAAGAACTGTTGCAAAGTAACCACTGTATCCACATTGTTAATTTTAAAAGTTTAAATCTGATTTAGTGATTCTTAGAGGAGTGCAAATGGAAATCCTTTTACCCCCACTGTTTTGGGGTGGAGGGAGAAATTAGCCTGAATTTTGTAACTAAAAAAAAGAGATGTTTGCAGTGTTGGACACATGCTTTGTCTGTGAGTTTGGTGAGCTCTACACAAACTCTTTTGCCTCTTATGTTAGCAAAACTGTCAGCCAAGAAAAGTCCTATAATTTCTTTACAGTTTTCTTTTCCTGAACCCCGTTTTCCTGACATTTCTTTCCTTTTTTCAGTTTCCCAGCCTCTGAAAGTTTAAAGAAAGAACATCACATTGACATTTATAGTTAATATTTTTATCTTCTACTTCCTGCTTTTTCAGTCTCTTTTCATTTTTGCTGCTCTTGTTGTTTCGATCCATCTCTTTTCCCTAGTTGACCTGCAGATTAAAGGGGACGTTTAGCAAAAAACTCTCTTTCAGCTTCACCGTTTAACCTCCATTTAACCCACAATAAACCCCTGAAACATCAATGTGTGTGTGAGAGAAAGAGAAAGCAGTACATGTACGGATATGTGTGTGTTTGTGTGTGTACTTTGTGTTTGTGTGTTTAAATCATTTAAATGTCTTTTTTTGTCTGTGGGCCTGTGATACGTGCAGTCCTGCTAAATTATACATCAACAGTAGTCTCAATAATGAATGGATTGTGTGTGTGTGATATGTGTCTACTCAAGTGTGTGACCATAATTGTTTGCATTCATGTGTGTAGTTTCTTTTGTATTTCCAGGGTGTGTGTGTGTGTGTGTGTGTGTGTGTGTGTGTGTGTTATTATATATTATTCAACAGCAGCTGAATAATATATTTACCTTCATTCATGTTTTATTCACCACATTCAAATGAGTTATTGCCTTAATTAATCTATCAACTCGTGTTCCCAATTAGCACACACACACATACACAAACACCATCCGCAATGTCCAGTAACGCTTTTTCTCCCAATCTTATCATCCTAAATTGTTTGTTTTTGTCTCCTTTCCTCACACACCCTGCGGAACAATTTGGTCAACCCCTGTGCACAGCCAAGCACAGCAGGCAGCATCAGCAAGACCTTGTAAGCATGAAGAGGAGTTAAATATAAAGAGAAAGGGGTAGAAGTAGAGAAAGAGACTTTTTAACTTGTCGTAATTAATACCTTTCCTCTTTGAACCCGAGTGTCATCACATTTATCACTTCATATCTGAAAGGTGGCTCCGTCCCTGGCTCCTCCAGTCTGCATGTCAAAGTGTCCTTGGGCAAGATACTGAACCACAAATTGCTCCTGAAGGTCTGTGTGAATGAATGAAAAAGTTCCTTTCCGATGTGCAGCTGGCAACATTTATGAATGACTGCAAAGTGCTTTGAGTGGTCGGAAGACCAGAAAGGCCCTATGAAAGCACAGCCCATTTACCATGTATGAACAAGTGTAATTGTAATTGGTTGGTCCCTCTGACCCAAAAGGACACCCATCTTTGCGTACTTTCATGCACTTATGGTTCATAAATGAAGCCCCTTATTTCCAGTTAAGGGAGATCTTAATGTTACAGTAACCCAGTGGTGAAAGGAAAGTGTTGAATTACCAATACATCAATTTGAAAATGCTTTCTAACAAGTCCTTCATTCAAAATCCATATCAACATATCATACATGTGACAAGTATTGTCAGCTAAATACTTAGCCATCTTAAAGTTTTTAATACTTATGCAACAATGTGTAAGCACAATTTTACTGTTGTAGCTGGTTGAGGTGGAGCTAATTTATATACAGTATTTCAGATATAGCCATGTAGTTTAGTGGAATGGTTCCCAGTTTGGGGTCAGACCCCTCAAAAGGGTCACAAGATAAAACTGAGGCGTCATGAAATGATTAATAGGAGAGGAGGGAACAAAAACAATTCACAGTGTTTCCATTTTGGAGATATTTTTCCCCAATCTTTGAGCCTCAAACAGTGTTTAAAAAATGAAACAGTGTGATTTAACAACACACAAAAATGTGTCAAAAGGCCTCAACTACAAACTGCTGTGTTGTGCAAAGTCACAAGCCAAAATGGAATTCCGTTATAGCAAAAGATGAATGGTCATGGGTTTGTATTGAGATGTCAACATATATGAGATGTGTCCACATACTTGGCAATGTATTGTCATTTTATTTATCTTTTTTCCAAATATTTCTCACTTAATCTGTCACCAGTAACTGCTTGGTTCATTTAATGGAACAAAGAGGAGAGTGGGCTGAGAGGAAAGAGAGATGGGGAGAGAAAGACAGAGAAGATGGATAGACAGGACTTAAAGAAGTGGACAGAGACAAACAAGATGAAGAAATGGACAAAAAATAAAGAGTGGGACAGAAAAAGATTTGTGTTTATGAGAAACTTTATGAGAATGTAAAAGATAGGACTGACAGAGTGAGAGAGAAATGTGAGTAAGTACATGAGCTCCACATAGCACACACATGAGCATTTTCCATATTTGCATATAAATCACAAGCCAGTGTACAGCCAGATTGAATTGGTGTTAGCGCAGCTTTGGTTTAGCTTATTGGTTTGTTTAGCAGCAAGGGAGGATTACATCAGGCTGCAGTGAAATTGATTTATCCAGCGCTTGGTTAGCATATTTCTTAGTTTAGTGGTCAGGACAGATTGCCCAGCAATAAAATTAGCTGGAAAGTAGGGTTGGGTAGCAGATTGCAGTTTACTGTCCGGGGCACAATGCAGTGGAGTGACCCGAGCATGTCACACTGACCTGGTTACTTTTGTTATTTTGGTTTAGCTGGTGCTTGCTGGGTAGCAGAGACACTTGCTTAGATTCATTGCAGGATGCTCTTCTCCAGGTGGAAAGCTGAAAATATATTAGGATTATATGTACAGCGTTGATGTTTGGCATCTAGGCTCGGACCTCATCATATCCCACAGGGAAACACCCATGGTGGTGGGGCTTAATTTGCTATATGAGCAGAATAGCCGCAAAAGACACCATAGCTTTCATGAAGGCGGTGTAGCAGCAGGCATGCAGCAAAAGAATGAGCAGAGCACTGACGGCTTAAACACACAGCCATGATGAAAAGGTTGCATAGGATATATGTTGCAGCGATAAGAGTTTGAAGTGTAGACATTGTCAACTGCCTGAACTAGCTTTGCGTCAACTATAGAAATTAAGGATCTGCAAATCATCTGCTTTGAATGTCTTTGGACAGTGCAGGATGCTTCTCACGAGTAGAGGAAGGGATTCGCTTCTCAAACTCTTGAAAAAGGTCAGTCGCTGATGTTTTACGACAGGTTTATGGTTGATGCAAGAGGCTAAAGGGAGCCCACGGTATTTACTAAAGAGCGCTGGTTTTGATTTATAGTTTTATAGTTTAATTAGATTACTCACGTCGATAAGTGCCTGTTACTGAAACGATAACAGCCATTTTTAAACTTTCTGTTGCTGTTAAGTTGGCTTCAGTCTGAACAATACCTTTTCACAGTTTTGTAATTTGGGGAGTAACTTTAAGTTCTCTAGTGCCAACATAAACAGACAAATCCTGGAATTACCTGGCAAAATTAACAAAACCAAATTACAACTTACTTCCCTCACTAACAGTCAATAGGGGAAAACATAAACAGTAAACCAGCCCTATGATTTCCTAAAAGAAAAAAATTCTATTTGCATGACATTGTCGCCATGACGAAGAGAACAAAAATCGCTCTGCTGATTGAAAAATGAAGAATCGAAAACCTGCTCCAACATTAACAGGTCACCAATCCAACATATCCTCATACCAAATTGACAAAATTGCTAGTTTGCCAATAACTCCCAAAACTACTTAACCACTAATGTACCAGCAACAGATGTACCCGACCTTTGTGGTCTTGGTTATTCACCATGCTGCCATCTAGGAAGAGACAAGGAAGTTTCTGCTGCTGCACCACTAGACTGCAGAGTAACTTTCCCCCCAAGTTATGAGACTTTTAAACTCAAATTCATCCTCAGCACTGCTCCATCGAATATAGTTTATTTCTGTCTGCCATCTTTTGTATTACTGTATATTGTCTGCTACGTAGCAGATGGGAGTCACATACTTAATTTCACATTACAACCTGTTGTATTGTGATAAATAAACCTACCTTATAGCTCATAACCTTGTGGTTATGTAAGTTGTAAGTCCCTGCAACCCCACGTAACATAAGTCACGTGATGTTTTCCTTTAAAAGAAATCAAAGCTGACATTTGGTTTCACAGAGATGAACAGCGTTCTCCTGGGTATCAAATGGAAAAGAGAAATCTGGTTTGATTCCCGGTCCACAGTCGTGGTGTCAATCATGTAAGAGCTACCTGAATATTCCCAAATATTCCTGCTCTGCTGCAACAGCAAAAATGCAAATGTCACGCAAAAGCCTATTCATCTTGTAGCACTCCAGGCTGCTCTTTCATTCAGTAGGTTAACATGAGTCATCAGAACTCCTCTCAACAAAGAGTTTAATAAAAGATGGGTTTGGGGCCTTTTTGGAGAGTCAGGTTTTCCACTCTGGTAATTGTCTTTTCTGCTCCCCAGAGTACGTGTTGGATGGTGATTCAAAATACTTCTCACTTTTTATGAGCAGTTCACTTCCTTATCGCTGCAACTTGAACAGCGTAGTGAATAAATAGGGAAAAAACATTCAGTGATGTCTCCAGAATATTTAAGTAATTTATAAGCAGTTCTTAAGTGTGAGTGAGACTCTATCGACTGCCAGCCATGCTTCCCTTCCATTCAGCTATAATTCACAGCTAATACTCTTCCTCTCTGATTCATTCCTGTGTGTTTGGTGATTGATTTTGAAATGTCACTTGAAACTCAGTGTGCTGCCAGCAGTACAGACTTTATGGTATATCTTGTTCTAGCTGCTGCATGTGTTGCTGTGTGGGTGTAAGTGAGTTTTTTCATGCTGTCTTTACTGTTACAGTAGAAGTGAAGTCTTGACAAACAATCTTACCTAAACATTTAAAGTATTTGACAGAGCTCTGCAATCAGAAGATACATATATCCACTCTAGTATCTATAAACAATTCACCCTGCTAAAGTCCCTTTGAGAAAAAAATCTGAGCGCCAACCAGCTTTACCTTTAGGCTACTTTTAAGTATCTGACTCTGACCTAAGACTTTCCTGTGGAGGACAACTGAAAATATATATTCTTCATATCATCCTACAGCTGGTGGATATGGAGACTGAGAGTGACTTTTTTGTATTTGTATATCTCAGTAAATTAGGCTAAAACAGTGATTTAATTGACCAGTTACAGAGACTCAAAGTAGATTTAATGTGACTCTTTTGATATCACAGAAAAAGACAAAAATTTCACACACTCTCACCTCAGCGCATCATTACCAACGCTTTCAGAGAGCGGGACAAATCGTAGTTATTTGAGGCTAAAGGTACCCTTTGCATCCGTATGAAATGTTGCAGTTTGCTAAATCACTGCAACACAAAGGAGGCTAACACTACCTGCTAGCTGTCAGGTTAGCTGGCCGACATGCATAAAGTCCCCGACTTAGGTTTAGGCAAAAAAAACTCTGTAATGGTTATGGTAAGGGGCTTCGGGGGGCTGTCAGCGCCTTAACACAAACGTAACACTAGCCCAAGGGCGTCTCACACAGACGCTGAAGGATACCTATTGCGTCAATTACTATGCTTTATTATTTGATTCCCTGAGATGAGAACAGTCTGAAAAGGACTCTAATACTTCTGTCTCGTCTTTCTGTCTTTAAATTATTATTATTATTATTATTATAGCAGGGGAAAAAATCTACCCTTGCTTGGTCCATGTGCAAAAATACATTCACCATCAAAGGCGTCACTTTGTTTTGAAAAGTGGTGGGGACATAAGGGCTCAGATTAGAGGTGTGACGATACATACGCTCATGAGACGTGATGATGCACTATTTATCAGAAGAACAAGACGAGAAGATATTTAAACACTATTTTGAAGAAACATTCAACGCTGAAATATATGACAAGAGGGTCTGTGGTCCTCCCCTCCCCCCAAAATGTTGAGCATTGAATACTTTCCTGCATTCTGGAGAAATTTCTTACTAATTTGCAGTGAAAATGTCATTAGTTATATGAAGGGAAACACAAAATTCAGGCAGCAGGTGACAATTCAGAATATGAAAATATTATGTAATATAATGCAGAAATCAGCAGCTAGTTTTTTCTTGCTTAAGTTGCTTTTTTGGACATGGTCTGTATTTATAATGCATTGCATATTTTCTTATTGTGAAAACCTTTCTCAAGGTTTGTTATTTTACATTTCTTGTTGAAAGCTCTTTTTCAAAATGTTTTAACAAATGATTTTAAAATGTGATGGAGACAAAATCAGCCATTTCAAAAACTGATCCCATCCTCCATCGTCCCCAGTGTAAATGACACCTATGTCCAACATTTTCCTATTTTACTCTCATTTCAAGTCATAGTCCCATTTTCAAATGGTGAATTTGTCATTTTTAAATGATGCTTTTCACATATTCTTCTGTATCTAAGGTTGTGTTACTTGACAAGAAGCACCCTTGTTCACCCCCCTTCAAGGCGTTTTCAGACAGCAGTAAAAGTAGTGTGTATGTGTGTTATGTAAAGCTGCTATTGGATTAGCATGAAAGAGTACGATTTCTGTGCTGCAGGGCACACTGAGATTAAGTTTAAGACTTTATCCTCTGCAGTTTTCACATCACTGACCTGGTCTGTTGGGAGAGAGTGAGGAACAGAGAGAGGAGAGGAGGGGAGAAAGAGACAGACCATGGAAATCAATTTTAAACCGGCTGGAAATTTATCTTGGTGGTTCAGTAGCTCTTTTCCAGTGTTCGGGGGGGAAAACGAAGAGTATGAAAAGAGAGAGAGAGATATAAATATTTGAATGGAGCACAAATACACCTATATACAAACACAAGAACATGTGTCCAAAACGCCTCAGAGAATCACAGTCACAGCTGTTTTCAGTATTATTTATTAGTTTATTTAAAATAGTGACTGTGTACAATAAATGTATTGCAATAGATAGAACACAATGCTAATTTCCATAATATATACAATATAAAAATGGTAAATCTGTAGGACATATGTAGGACTGAACAGTATGTATACATTCAGAGCGGCATAATCCAACCTTAAAGACAACATGGTTGTCTTTCAACCATTATTAACATTAGTTTTAAACTGATTAAAACTTACACTCTCTAATATTTTTTTACTAAAAGGTATTTTACAGTTTTGTTAGAAGATACTATCCATTTGTAACAACCTTTCTAACTCTGTGGCAGCAGTTTAGGGAATTTTGAAGTGAGATGTTTGAAAACTTATGTGAGGATGCGAAAACTAATTTAGATTATTATGCAACCTATCTGCAGACTTTTTTCTTTTACTTGTTAATAAACCACTATAAATAAGCAACATGATAAAAAAAAATCGTGAAAACTAGCAAGTCCCATGTCTACATCCAAACTAGAGACTTTGAGCTAAATGCTAAAATCACCATGCTAACATGCTATGACTCAGTGACATTCACTGACCACTGATTATGAAACACATCACCTAGCACTGCAACGTTCACTCTTGTTATGTAATTTAAGCTGATTCATTGGTGTTTCAGTTCAGATGGTTACTTTAATATTCTATGTATGTCTCTTAATATTCAAGATGTCTCACCTTGTCCTACATGACAACATAGCCCCCCAAAAACAGATCAGCTCACTCACTGTTCCCACTGGGGGTTTTGTTTTCCTCTTCCCACTCTGATCTGGCTCTCTGATTGGTCGGGGAGCTGTCATGAGCGTCGCTGCTACGTCAGCATCAAGTGACGAGGATTTTTTGCCGACTGAAGCTCGAGACTGAAACAGAAAAGGGGAGGAAAGAGCAGACTGCTTTAGTTTAGTGGAGCACAGAGATCAACTCCCTCATTAGCATACCGCTCCCATAGCAACAGGAAATCAAACTGGAGCTGAGCGAGGAAGAGATGGAGAGGAGAGGAAGAAGGGATCAAGGCAGAGAGGAAGAGAGGGGAAGGAGAAGAGGAAGACTGGAGAAAGAGAGGAGGTGAAGAAATGCAAGAAAGCGGGGCAGATTTAGAGGAGGGAGATAGCAGTGCAAAGGGAGGGAAAAACAGAGAGTTGAGGAGTGAAGTGAGTGGAGAAGAAAAAGGAGGAGAGGAAGCAAGGCAGGAAAGAAACAAGAGGTGAAGAAGAGAGATGCAGGAAGGGAATAAGATCAGAAGGAGAGGAGGAAAGAGGCGAGGAAGGGAAACAGACAAAAATAGAATGATTAAGAAGACAAAAAGAGGAGGAGGAGAAGAATAGGAGAAGAGAGGAAGGACAAAAAGGGGGAAAAGAAGAAGAGGATTAGTGACAGGAGAGATAGAAGAGGCGATGAGGAGACAGAGGAAGAGGGAATGGACAAGAAATAATCACTAGAAGGAGGAAAGAGGAAAAAGAGGATTGAAGGAGGGATGAATGGAGAGTTAAGGAGTGTAGAGAGTGGAGAAGTAAAAGGAGAGAAAGCAAGCCTGAAATGAAACGAGGTGAAGAAAAGAGGGAATAAGACCAGAAGGAGGGGAGGAAAGAGGCGAGGAAGGGCAACAGACAAAAATAGGATGATTAAAAATACAAAAAGAGGAGAAGAATGGGGGGAAAAGAGGAAGGACAAAGGACAAAAACAGGAAAAATAAGAGGGGTGGAAAAATAACGAATGACGAGAAGGAGGAAAGAGGAAAAAGAGGATTGAAGGTTACAAAGGGAGGAGGAAGACGAGCACAAGGGAGCAGCCACCTTGGTTTGACTTATAACTCTATATCTCTTTCCCCCCTCCTCTTTTTGAATTTATCTGCTTCTATCATTTCATCTATATAATTATTGTTATCCAATATCCTCTCTCTCTCTCTCTCTCTCTCTCTCACACACACATACACACACACACAAACACTTCTATCCACACACACACACAATTACATTCAAACACACAGTCGTGTTTCCCTGTCACTTCAAAGGACATTACATTGACTTACATGGATTCCCTGGAGACTGACTCTAACCTTAAACCAAGTCTTCACCCTAAAATTAAATGACTTACGTTATGGAGACTTGCACTTTGTCCCCAAAAGGAAAGCGATGTCCCCACAGTTTGACATTTATGTCCCCACAACGCAAGTAACACACACTCACACACCCACAGTAATACATGTACACACAACACATAACCAGATAAAATGTTCTGTGGCTGACAGAGTTTAATATATGACAGGTTTATCTGTGTGTGCGTGTGTATTAAGGTCACATCAGTCGTTGCTCTCTCAGGTTGTTGGTTATCAGAGGTGCATGAGATGATTAAATTGAGTGTAGAACCCCTCCCTTACTAAAACGATAAAACACTGATTCTCATTTATTGCTTCTCACAAATAACACTCACTAAGACATATATCTGTATGTGTGCGGTTACCAAGTGTGGCAAAAAAAAGTTTACTTGAGGTGACCTGAGTGACTTTATTTTATTTCATCAACACACATTTCTTTATGAATACAAAAAGTAGATCCACCAGGCTGCCAGTAGGCTACATAGCGAATGACGGTTGCTAAGCAACATACATCAAAGGCTATAAGTATTAGAACTATATTTATATCTTATTTGCATGTTGCTACTAAAAACTCCAGCAATCCAGCGTCAGTAGGTTGACTTTAGTAACTTGAACTTGGCTTGCTTTTTTGTGGGGTGGAGATGTGTGTGTTGCAGCGAGGAAATTACTCCACTTTCTCTGGTCCCCAAGTTAACGTTTCTTTGTCGCTAGGGTTCAAGTTACGGAGCTCCCATGGAAGCGGTAAAATCCTGTGTCTATCAACAACCATTATTTTGAATCACAAATAGGCCTAATGTGTTTTTCATTTTAATCAGTACATACTCTTATTTACATTAAAAAGAATTAACATACTTTCCTAATGAACTACAGTGCGCATTGCATGACGGCAGAACGGCTGCACTTCTCCACCATCAGTCTCTATGGTACACAGGACAGTTTTGAGCTAACAGTCTAAGGCTGCAACCAGCGAACATGTTCAACTAGATTTAGACCCTGTATTGACTGCAGCATATTTGTTTAGTATTATTGGCTTTTTGATGCATCCTCCAACAGTCCTACATATGAAAAAGTTGCTTGCTTCTGCGTGCCAGCGGCCAGCAGTGTGTAAAATAATAATACTTTAATATCATACCTACCATAAAGGGCAGAATTGCTGTCTTTTTTGAGCAGTAGTAACTTTAAGGGTTTTTCCAGAATTCTTGTGTACAGTGTGTTCCCAAGGGGTTGCCTGTGTCTGCTCCGGTGCTCGCCATAGGATCAGCACCATAAACAGCTCTTCACTTGACATTTACTTGTTCAGACAGCAGCACATGATGTTGCAAAGTTAGAAGTTGTAATGTTAAAAAGTCTGATTTACAGTCCCACACTCACCGAGAGCTGAGAATTAGTTATGGACGGTCCAAATCAAATGTGCCAGGATCAATTATTTATGAAACAAGCCCACACTTGTAAGAAAACAAGGAGTGTGGAAATCTGCAGCCAGCAAATGTTCAGCTTCCAGAAAAAAGTAGCTGTGCATCATGTTTGATTGACAGCTTCAGTTGCTGATCTGAACATTTTTGGCAGTTTGCCTTTTTAAGCTTTTAGCTAAATGGTTGGTTGTGTGTCCTAGTGTGAAGGCGGATGTGCAAAATTAAGTTGGATGTTGATTTAGCAAATGTATTTAATAGGCTGTTTGTTTTAAGAGGAAAAACACACTTTTTACAGTCATACACAAACAGCTGACGTGATAGATAACCTACTCCAAAGTCTTTTGGACTTGGATGAGACTTATCTACAGTCCTGGGATTTTTAAACCAAGACCAGGCTAAACACTCAGCTGGAGTCAGACATGAGGGAAGAAACAAACAAAGAAAGAAAGAAAAAAGAAAGGAGAGTGAAGAAGGAAAAAAAGAGACAGACAGACAAACTTGGCAAGACAGCAAGAGATTAAATGGCAGAGAGAGAAAAGAAAGGAGGGATCAGAGAGGATTGGAGGGAAGGAGATATGAAAGGACACAATGAAAGAGGCAAAGGGAAGACAAAAAGAAAGGAGGACTCATCTGGTTCTTGGTGACTCAGAGGGTGGCTGAAGGGCTGATGGGGACAAACAATCCTTTGGTGCAACGCCAACACTATCACAGGATGAACTGTAATGAGATGTAAATGGAAACAACCTGAACGACAGAGCAGCTACAGTTCTGTCAGGGCAGGAAGCAACCTTTGGTTTGTCAGAACAGCTTAGGGAGGAAGATAAAACTTTTACTGATGTACCTGTTTGAGGCTCACAACTAATGCTGATAATAAAGATTGTCTGTGTTTATCAAGCCTGATAAACATTGCCGAGTTTTTTGAACAGAAATAAAGACCTACACAAATGTTTACATTGTTTTCAGGATTTTTGGTGTGCTATCAAACAGCGACACTGTTTTTATCTTGTTTTGTTGGTTCACTGTGCAGCAACAAACAGACAGCACACACAATAAACTTTACATTTTTCTCTCTTCATTTCATTTTTAAAAAATATCAGACCTCATGCTGCGTATAAACAGGAGTTCGGGGAATGAAAGGGCACATTATTTTATGCAGAATAGAATTCACCCCCTTTTAAGATTCGTATATGACAAGATGTGCATATCAAGGTTATGTAAGTCACTACAAGTATGTTACACATTTGCAGATTAGTTTGAGAGGGACATCATGTGTTTATATGTTTTGCTCTTGTTAGTGCTTTTTACTAATTGAAAGTGTTACCTTACTAAATGTACTAAATGTTTACTATTTTTTAAACTCCACCAAAAGGGTTATGTTTGTGGTATTCTTTGATTTTTACTTAGCAAGGTCAAACGAGTTAGAGCATTGGCTAAGAAACAAGTCATTTTGTTTGATAAATCCAAGCTTTACATTTTTTTACACCTTAGAATTTTTTTCCATTAAATACTGCACATGCAATTTGCCGGTTAGATTCATATAGGGATCCAGATACAGATTAAAATGTCTTATTCCTTCAAAGGATGGTGACAGGAACTGCTCGTTATCATTGGATAGCCAACCAAGGGGAGTTCTCCAGAAGTGCATGGTCAAATTGAACATGGAAACATGTACAGGGCTCAGAAAGAAAGATAGAAAGAAAGAACTTTTTGTGTTTTAAAGGTTACTATTTTTCTTATCAGCAGCTTTCTACCCAAAAAAGCCTCTGAATGATTTACGAGCCACTTTTAAAACTGCTTTTGCTAAGGCTGGAGATAAACGTTGGACTCATTGTTTTCAAAACCCCCAGAGTCACATTGTGGTTTCATTTGTTTCCCCCTTTGATAACAATGTTTCCCTCATTTATTTCAAGACAAGGACACCTAAACTTAACTTCTTAACATTCTCTTTCCTGCTCTCTTCAGTTTGTGGCCCAGCCGAACTGCCAGCAGCTGCTAGCCACGCTGTGGTACGACGGCTTCCCAGGCTGGAGGAGACGACATTGGGCGGTCAAACTGGTCACCTGCTTCATCATTGGACTCCTGTTTCCTGTCTTCTCACTGGTAAGAAAGGAGGACGGAGGAAGTGGGAGTGGAAGGAGGGGGGGGGGGTGAAGGCAACAAAATAGAGAAAATAAAGGGAGCAAGAAGCCAAAATACTGGACAGAGAAGACTTTAGAAAGAGAGTAAGTGTTCAAGGAAGAAATGGAGGAAGGTTCAGAGAAAGTAAGGCAGAATGGAAAAGAGGAAAGAAGCTGAGAAGGAAAGGGGGGAGCAAGAGTGGTGGGAGGAAGGAATGATAACGAGTGAGACGAAGAGAAAGCAAGGAGGGAAGTGGATAAGGCAAGAGAAAGAGTGAAAGAAAGATTACAGAGGGAACAAATAAAGGAATAAATAAATGAAGGAAACAATTGGAACGGACGTAAGAAGAAAAAGAAAAAGTAGAAACGATGGTCGGACGGACAAAAGAAAAATGCAGAAGGGAAAAAGAGAAAACAGATGAGAGGAAACTGTGAATGAGTAGAATAATAAAGGATAAGAGAAAGGGGTAAAATGTAGTGAGAGGATGGAGGGAAGATGGAAAGAAGAATGGGAAGGAGTGAATAAGAATAGACAGTCTAACCAAGAAATGGAAACAGAGGAAAGAAAAATGAGTAAGGAATGTTTTTTTCTCAAAGTAAATGTGTTGCCAGGCAGCAATTAATCAAAAGTCTTTGTTTACTGGCTGCAGGAGATGTTGCCAGGAAACATAAGCATGACAACAACACTCGACCGAAAAAACAGTGAACAGAGTGACTCGTGTTGACGAAGCCAAAGATAATGTTTGAAAGAGGAAACAGAAGCTAGGAGATGAGCCGGGTGGTTGTAAGAGTAAAAAGATATCTGCTCGGGCAAGAACCCACTGCGCTACGGCGCTAGGTGAGGTGAACCTGTGAATATTAAAACTTGTAAACAGACTTTCACTGCTTTCCTGACTGTTAGCAGAAGTTTGAGTGCAGACTGTAGACAAGAGATGACCAGAGAGGCCTGTTGGACACAAGATGTGGGAAAAATGAACTTCTGTCCAACCTCCACAGCCTGGATACTATGTAATCTGTGATTTTTTTTTTGCATTTCAATCAGAAGAAAAACATCATTTAATAAAAATCTGAAACTTTGTAAGCCAGGAAATATAACAGAGTACCAGCTTCCAAGGGATTGGCATGGTGATGGCTCAGTCTTTTAGCGGAGTAGCCAGTAGGCAAGACAGTAACACTGCAGCCAAAGAGGCAATCTAACTAATCTACAGCTCAGAAAACAACAAACAGAACTGAGGTTTATTTTGCTTCCTTGTACTCACATGAACTAACTAGAACAGGAAACAGGGCTCTCTTAGACCTCGTATCTCATTTCAAGAAATCCTTACTACAATCGGCACTCGTCCTGTCATGCCTGCATCTGTGTTTACAATGTACACGTGTGCACTATGTTTAACTGTATTTAGGACAACGGCTCATTTTACCCTGTCTCTGGATAGCTGGCTTGGACAAGAAAGGACGGGCGTTCAGTTTTAGGAGAAACCTCACTTTTTTAGGAGAAACCTCACTTTTTGGAGAGGCTACACATTTGAACAGACGCATCGATCAAATTCAAAATGAATCGTCTTGGCAGTAGATACTCACGAATACATGGGCTGGGAAATTTAAGCGTCATCATGCGCTTTCAGCAATCATAATATTTCGGTGTTCACGTTGTTCCCTATCTTCACTGTAATTGGTGAACAAACCAGTTATTTTGAGTTTAGGACATGGCCTTTGTCATCCTAACTTTTCTTCAGTTACAACAGTAATGGCTAAATTCCTGTTCAAAGAACTTGTTTCCATATTACCAAAAATCCTAAAAGTCATCCTAAACTGATACAAGAAAGTATTCCAGATATGAGACTGTACTGTAATGAGGACAGGTGAAGTCCATGAATAGCTGGAAGTTATACGATTCTTGCGGTTTGTTTTGGTTGTATCCACATGGTTACGCTGTAAGTAGTTTTGGATAAACGCATAGGCACCATAAATGCAATATGACGTGGTGTAAGTTCCCACCGGGCTCTGCTGTGGGATCAGCACCTTGGATTGCGGCTAGCACTTCTGACAGCCAACGCAAACACTGGTTGATTAAAAAGATTAATTTAATTTATTTGAAGTCAGTTTCATGGCTAAAAGGCGAACTTCATTTTTAAAGTTCACTATTAAACAGCGGATCTCTTTTGATTATAATCTTCATTTTAATGGCATTTAATAATTTTATTTTCATTGTGTGACAAGTTCTGTGGGATCTCCTGGACATATGTTTGCATTGGAGAAATCTGGTAAAAAGTGCAATCTTTCCTTAGATCACAGTGTTATTGCAGGGTTTTGACATCGCACCATTTGCAGCTTCTTTACCTGCTCCTACCACCGGGATTCATTTGAAGCTTTGAGATCAACTAAATCAAAATATTAATTGTATAATTTCTTCTCTAATAATACTTTTCTAGGATAAACTTTGGAAATGGAAAGTATATAACTGTTAAACCCATTAGTAAGGAGACTTAGTAGCAGATTTTGCATACAGATTTCTAAACTAAATAAAGAATATCATCTTTTCAGACCACTGTAGAGTGTTTTTGTGGTAAAGCTAGTTGCTGGTTAGTTCTCTATTGGTTTAAATACCTGAAATAAGGTGAATAATAAGATTAAAGT
This sequence comes from Lepomis gibbosus, assembly GCA_029875015.1. Classification (NCBI taxonomy): domain Eukaryota; kingdom Metazoa; phylum Chordata; class Actinopteri; order Centrarchiformes; family Centrarchidae; genus Lepomis; species Lepomis gibbosus. The sequence continues at coordinate 7,293 of JAPMOB010222431.1, read as the reverse complement.
TACAGATTGCATAATTTCACAGCTTTTTGCCTAAAAGTTAACTAAAAAAAAACAAAACTAAAAACGGTACATGACCAGACAGTTACCGGGTCTTTATGGAGTTACGTTAACTCTGACTTTATTGTTAATACGAGTAAGATAATTCACGTAAAGTCTATACGTTGCAAAAATCGTGTGTTGCATTAACGTCATTAAGTTATTAATCTTTTACTCAGGTTGTTTTAATTTTGTTTCTGACCCTCTCTCTGTTTTATCAATTACATTTAAAGTCTCACTGGCATGATTCAGAGTAAGTAGAGGTTGCCAGGGGCGGGTAGAAGAGCAGAGCAAATAAACAGGCATCTTAACAGCAATAACACTGGCAATGAAAAAATAAAACTTTATTGTTCATTACACATTAAAGGCTATTTGAAGAATCTTATCAAAGAGAAAACTGAGTCACAAATCTTCTTTGTTTTTCTCTTTTTTGAGAGAATGCAAGACAGCTTCATTCATGCGTTCTCCTTTACTGTGTACTGTGCTTTTTTCTCTCCCTGCCTCTTTTCTGTGTGTTGTCTTGTTTTGTACCTTAAAGGGACACCGCGATGAATCTTTTAAGGACAAACCAGTTAATCTTTCTCTTGATCTCTGTCTCCTTCTTATGATCTTGCGTTGTCTCTCTCCTCCCTCTTCTCTTCCTTTCTTGTTCTTACTCTCTCATCACTGTATCTTCATGCTCTGTCCTCATTCCTCTTCCTCTGCCTCCTATCTGCTCCATTCTCCCTCCCTTTCCTTCCGTTCCTCTCCTTCGTTCTTATGCCTCTGTTTACTGTTTTAACTCCTCTTTGTCTGTCTCCTCCTCGCTTCTCTTCAGATCTACCTGTTGGCGCCTAAGAGCGCTCTGGGAAGCTTCATCAAGAAGCCTTTCATCAAGTTTATCTGTCACACAGCGTCCTACCTGACCTTCCTCTTCCTCCTGCTGCTGGCCTCGCAGCACATCGCCCGTACCAACCTGCACATGCAGGGACCCCCACCAACCATCGTTGAGTGGATGATTCTCCCATGGGTGCTGGGTATGTACAAAAACTAAACATTAACCACTTCAGTCCGTTATGTTGGATTCTGAAAGATTCAGTATATACGTAAGTAGCGCTACTTACAACCTGTTCTCACTCCCAACTTGTCACACATTCAACACATTGGGGGAAGCCCTGTAGCGTCAGTTTTTGATGGTACATATAGGTATATGATATTTAGCAGAAAAGACTGAGTAAGGAAGTGGTTGGGTTGGTTGGAGTGCCAGAACTTTGAACCAGGAGACCGGTTCAAAGTCAACAAAAAGTCAAACAAAAAGTCAACATTAAATATTTTTATAATAAGTTATGTAAATTGCTTAAGTTACGCAACATGTAAAGTGACGTATGTAGTTATTTCAATCCAAACCATGATCGTGTCCTAACCTAACCAAGTACTTTTGCCTAAACCTAACCAAATTACAGCGTTTCACAACTTTTAACAACGTGCCGTTTCAAAATGGTGATGTTTCGAAACGCTGGTGTTTTATTTTGAAAGTGTAGCCGGACGTTGTACAATTTAAGTCACATAAGAAACATAGTTAATTTAACCAAAACCATGATTTTTTCCTAATCGTATCCAAGTACTTTTGGTGCCGAAACCAAATTGTGAGATTTCACAACATTAACCAATAGTTTTATTTTGAAATTCTAAGGGATGAACCCTAGACGTAAAATGATGCTAAAGGATTTCCCGTGGCACCAAAAGATGAGGCCAAGGGGTCTTTACAAAGCGTCTATATGTGACTTCAGGGGATGAGAATGGGTTGCACTTTTTGATACAATAAATGCAGCTTTAAATGTTTTAGATTCAATTTTAAAGAATTAAACTTTTAAAAAAATTTAGATGAAATACACAAATTAAAACATTGCACACCAGCTAATTGAAAAACATGAAATGAATTAAAGGTTCAGTGTGTAATATTTCTGAGGATCTATCAACAGAAATGCAATTCAAGATCCATAAATATGTTTTCAATGGTATGTAAAGACCTTACATAATAAACAACATACATCAACAACATACAAACAACAAATCATGTTTTTATTACCTTAGAATGAGCCATTTATATCTACACAACTGCGGGGGCACCCCCTTCCATGGACGTCGTCACGTTGCATCGTCATGTTTCTACAGTAGCTGAAAACAGACAAACAGCGCTATAGAGCGCGTTTTGCGTTTTTATATACAGTCTATGGTTTCGTCACTACGTTCTTGTTCTACTTCTGGTAGAAATCAGGCAGTGCGGTCACTCATCACTATGCTGAAGTTGTATCTTAGAAGAAGAAGAAGTAGTAATAATGTACTACAGGGGTCTGCAAATAAGTTTTTAATCGGAGCAGTAGCTTCAACCATTAGATGGTGGATCAGAATATATGCCATAATATTACATGGCTGTGGCATGTTGTTCCATTAGTTCAGTCAGTAAGGTGCAGGGCTTATAACTCAAGTATTGAGGGTTTGATCCCATCTTTGGACATTGTTTTTTTTCCTCTTAAACAAATGAATTTTTCAGCGAATGTTTCTCAGATCACGGCATGTGCTGTTCACTTTTTGTTTTGAGCTGCATCCATCAACCTACGACGCTTTTTCATTTCCCCAGTATCTCCAGGCAGGCAGAGGACATTTAGGGGAATCACGTGTGCAGTCGGCTCTTTCAGAAGTGTGTCAAGCAGGCTACAGACTCTTTCAATGTTGTTCAGAGTTTTTCAAAGTAAAAGCTCAGTTCAACTTCAAATAGAAGATTACAGTAAACAAGCTTCTCATGCTTTTATTTTGTAGGCAAAACCCCTAAAGAGGAAGTGATTATATGAGTAACTGTTGCTGTCATGACTGAGATGTATTTTTAAGCAAATCTATCAAAGTATTTATTTGTATTTTGATATAAATTATAATTATTTATAATCTGGCAGTGGGCCAGATATTATTGCTGGTGGGCAGTTTTGGTGAGGGTCCATAATCACAGAGAAAATTAATGTGTTTCCCTGGTCATGTTTGTATAAACTTTATTTAAAATGTGGTTTATAGTGAACTGTGGTGCAGGAACAGTGACAGTGTTTCACACTTTCCATGTTATCTGTCGGTGGCAAAGTCACAAAAATATCTGGTTTTACTGAATAATTCAGTAGATATCATTTCTTAATAAATCTACCTAAAGAAACATAATTTCTTGACTGGCCACTCTCTGCTGTCTCAGAACAGACACCTTTTGTGCTTTGTCATCCACTGTAGCTGTCCTACCCTCTTTGAAAAGTTAGTGGGCAGTGGTAGAGTGGACAGAGTCTTCACAATTCACAACCCACACCCCTAGATGCCACTAAATCTTACACACTGAACCTTTAAGAAAACAAAAATACGTTTAACAGTCAAGAAAATAAAAGCATGTAAAATACCAAACAGACTACTTGATCTCAAGATTAATCCTTATTAAGTGGTAATTCTGTTGTTTTTTGCTTCATCTGCTTGTTTCTGTCTAAGTGCCAACCCAGGAAACAAGAAGTGAACCCAAAATGCAGACACTTGAGCAGAGCGGGTTCAGCAAAGAGTGTTTATTAAATTTAAGTGAAACTTACAGGAGAGGGGGTGAGGGGCAGGCAGTCTAGGAAATAATAAATCCAAAGACGAAGAACCAACAGAAGTCTATAAAACATCCAAATCAAAAATAAGTCCAAACATGAAAGAATAATCCAGGGAAAATGGAAAACACACTTGAACATGAACAATGAACATGAAATGTTTGCACCGGTAGAGGAAGCTAGGACCATGAAACACAGGGAGGGCAGGATAATTGAACACAGGTGAAAAACATTAGATAATCACAGGGTAGATGGAGACGAGAAACAGAGAGAGAGGAGGACACCAAAGATGTTTTCTAAATAAAACAGGAAATAACTCAAACTACAGCTATGCTTCTACTTCAATGTGCTCCTACAGTTCCCAGAATGCCTTGGACAGACTAATTGGTGTATAAATAATTTGAGTCTTTGTGTCTGCACAGTCCTTTATTCGACCAACCTGCCTTGTAGCCACATCGCATTCATCTTTATTGTTACTATGACTGTTGAAGCATAAAAACTACAGCTGCAACTGATGACTGTCTTCATTATCTATTAATTGCTGGGTTATTATTTCAATTAATAAATGAATTACTTTGTGTAATAAAATAAAATAGGAAGACATGACCATCACAATTTCCCAGCCCCAAAGTGGCATCTTTAGATTGTTTTGCGTCAACGTGATTCAGACACATGGTATTCCTTACAAAAAAAGCCAAACAAGTCAAAACCTTAATTTTGGACTGTTATACAGCAGTGAGTTGCATCTTCAAAGGGTTTTTTGTGATCCGATGACTTCTGTCTGCCTGGAAAATAAAAACATTTTCCCGTGGGTGACACCAAAGTTTAAATTCCATTTGAGCTTTGGGTCTTTTAGACACACAAAGTACTCTGCAGGATCCGTATGAAACGCCGTTAGGTTCAGGAAAAGATTGTGTTTTGGGTTGAAATGAATACAGTATGTGACTGCGGATGGGTTACACTAGAGTTACTTGGCGGCCCTGGGCGTCTCATACGGATACTGAAGGGTCCCTTGTGCGCCAAATGCAGATGCTTTGTGAAAGTGTCGGTATTTGATGCACTAAGATGAGACCACCTCCTCCAACACCTGCAGACACACTTGCATATGTAAAAGGCCAATGAGTAAATATGTGTTTTAAGTAAACTCTTGAAAACATCAGTAGAGCAGGGTGTCAAAGGTCAGGGGCGGTTATTGAGAAAGCCCTGTTCCCATACCAATAAGTCTTGGGGACAGACCGGAGCCTCAGGTCTCAGGCCTCAGGAAAGCTTGGACAGAGACGGTCATGGTGGAGTGAAATTTAAGCATAGAAACCATAATTTTCTAAATTTCCCCGGATGGCTGAGTCAGTCTGGGACGCACTGACAAAGTTTTAAAAATGCATGGCATCATGTCAAAATCTTACTTGTTCATGTGTTTTTCCTGTAATAGATGACTGATATATCATATTTACATGCACTAGAGACTTAAGTCGCTGTCCAGTAAGCAGCCATACTCAGATGAAGAAATGTCTCTTCTAGTTAGTAAAAACAACAACAACGTGATTTAAAATGAATGACGGAAAAATCTGTTTCATCAAGAGGACTCTGAGTACGTCTGCACAAGTGTGTGTGCGTGTGTGTGTGTGTTTGCTGGGATGTGGGTGTGTGTGGTCGGATGCTTGCGAGTGTGTGGAGGAGGTGGTTGTGCGTGTGTGTGAGGGTGGGTGGGTGTGAAAATGAGTGATTACATCTCCATATTCTCTCTCGGAGCTGACACCAATCATTTCCAAATCATAACCATAATCATTTGGAAAAGTACGAAACCATCTGTTCTCCTTCGCCGTCTCTTCCGCTCTCTCCTCCTGCCTTCGTCTCATTAAAACGTTCGGCTACAAAATGCTCGCAATAAAAAAGAAACAACACTGACCATTAGCTGGTTGGATTGCTTGTGAAAATAAATCAGAGCATGCACTGCTCCTTCATTTGTGTCGGGTAAACGCTAAAGAATAAATGTGTAGTTGCTGTTAAAGCACTTTGCTTTTCAAATTTCTAAAGTGTCCAAACTTCATCTGTAATACGAACAAAGGTTTTGGTCTTGCAGGTCACTGTAGAAAAATGTCCCAAAGTTCAATTTACTTTGATGCCAGAGTGTGGGTGTTTCATATTGTAATTAAAATCCTCAGCAGCTGACGGAGTTTTTGGATCATCTGTGAAACCATGTTTACTACGTTCAACAGAGTTTATCACTGTTATCACTGAAAACCTTCAGATTCACTTTCATCGAAACAATGTCTGGTTCCACTGTGTGTTTTGGAAAAATGTCTTGTTATTCGGATTTGGCCGTTACTCTTTGCATTTTCAGTTTTTGGCCAGTTTGTTCATTCAGCTACAGTTTTGCATGAGAAAAGTTTGATAAATAGCAAAAAACAATATCTACTATTAGAAAGATTAGTGTGACCACTTAGCATAATCCACTTCTCATCCCAGATGTATTTTCCTAAATGATTTAAATGTGGAATGTACCAACACTAATTGACATTATGTGAATAAGTGTTTTGTTTCTCCAAAATGTGTATTAAGGCAAAGTCCCAACAATTACTGGGTGGACTGTCATAAAATAATAAAATCAGATATTTAATATATGTCCTCCACAGAGTGAATTGTTGTAGCTTTGAAGACCGTCTGACTTTTCATCTGACATTATAATCACACCAAAATTGTATTTTGGTTCAGGACAAACTAATGACATTCCCATCAGCCTCAGCTGTACTTTGTGTTTTGTGCTAATAATCAATTGTCAGCTAAGACACTAAGCTATGATGGTGAACCTGGTAAACATTATATCTGCTAAACATCTGCAAGTTAGCATCGACATAATGAGCGTGTTTGTGACATTAGTGTCTACCACAGCCTTACAGAGCTGCCAACGTGGCTGTAGACTTGTGTTTCTTTGCTTTGGAACAAAATGTTTCCAGTTAGCATTACATCCAGGTAGCATTACATTTCCTACGAGGGCAAATTGTGTATGAACGCCATTTGTGGGAGATGCAGTTGCATAACTGGTAATAAATCTAAAAAAAAAAATTGTTGTATTAGAAAATAACTAGACAGAAATGACTGTGAAATGAGGGGACCTGAATCATCTCTTTGATATATTACATTCACATAGAAAGATTACAATGAACTATTTCATTATGCTGGTCTTTCACTGTACATTACCATAACGTTACCTTTGAACCAACCTCATTCCCACTCCAACCTCAAGTTTATTGCACTATAATACGCATATTTTACTGGTATTGTAAATATCTCTCGCGTGTGTGTGACACCTGAGATGCACCAGCGACCAACACTAGTGCCCATAGGTTTTAGCCTCCTTTTTAGCGCATCCGCCTCCCGTACCTGAGGTTGCCCATTCAAGTCAGGACCGCACAGCAGAACAGCCCTCTGGGAGAACCGTTACATACAAAGTATATATATGTAAATATAATTTTGTTTTCTTTTTTCCTTTTTTCTTTTCATACATTTCAGCATTTACTGCATCTTCAAAATAGTGTTAAAAATCTTCTCGTTTTGTTCTTGTGCATCGTCACGTCTCATGACCCAAGTGTATCCTCACGTCCCTAATCTGATGCCTTATGTCCTCGCCACTTTTCAACACACAGTGATGCCCTAGTTGTAATAT